>JAHLJT010002406.1:102258153-102345722 GCA_031308135.1 Acheta domesticus | reverse complement strand
TGAATCGGATGAGTAAAAAAGCGCAATTCATTGGTTTCACGATCTTCATTTCTTTATTCCAACATTAACGTTCAATAGATCTAAACGGAACTTTTTCTGTAGAGAAAATCAGTTTGGTCAATGGTCCATAGTAACGATCGCTACTGATAAACTGCTCTCCAAAGTTTTACAAAATTCGTGTAACTGGCCGCGCTTTTAGGCGCAGCTAACCTTGCCTTAAAGGCAATTCGAAGTTAATTGAAACGAATCCTTTGAACGGCTGCGAATAAAAAAAGGTGGAAAGGAAGTTGATCGTTTACTCGATGCTTCCAATAGATCTCCAAGTTCTTTACACGCTTCAACGATACCCTATTACATTCCCTATTTGCAGCTACTCATCACCGCCATACTTCCAAGATAAATGGAATTTACACTAGCGCTTATAAAACTTTTTGTGCCATGAAACATTTTCCAACTTATAGAATGAAAGCGAAATTCTCATAGTATCACTAAAAAGCCAGTACAATACACAACTGTGGTAAAAGTTTATGTTTGTGGTTATTTTAAAAACATTTTAACTTGTTTAATCAATGAACATTATTTAATTATGATAATCGCGAGTGCTATTTTTATAAAATTAGTTTTCAGTAATATTAAGCTGCGAAACAGTCGAGAAACAGAAATTCATGATTGATGTTTTGCTGATTACTATCACATATTTTCTTAAAATTGGGATTGATGGTGGAAAATTTGATAATGTTAGATGTTGAGGCTGTGAATATAACTCGAGTTGATTTGGGAGAGCTTTTCAAATACGAGCAGCAGACCTGTCGTTTTTATCCATTCGCACGAGGGAAAGTTATGAAAGGAGATATTTTTAAAAGCTATCGGAATACTTCAGCATAAGTCTCATTGAGTAATGAAGAAATTGTCCATTTTTACCTTGTCTTGGCGAGGGGAGAGTGTTTCTCTCACTTATTTTGTTCGTTTTTCGGGCATACGCGTGTCCTGTGCGTGCCGAGGTGCAAAACACTGTTTTAGCGCGTCGTACATGTTTGTTCTTAGAGAGTATAGCTCCGAACGCTACCAAACTTGAGTTTAAATACCACTTTCGCGTTAGTCGACACACACACATTTACTGGTTTCCATTGAGACTTATCAACGGCTGAGAAACTACTGCTGTAACTGAATTTTCAAACAATGATTTCGTCGCGTCTGAATTCGCTAAAAAAACAATGTCTTAGTGGTTTAGCAAAGCGTCGGGGAGGTGACGCTATGTGGTCGGGCATTCCTGTAGCAAGTTGCTAGGAGCAAATACGAGAAGTGACTTCCCGGCCTTTTTGGAAGTAGCCCGCGGTTTGGGAAAAAAATAACACTATCTTGGACCTTTGAAATGTATGTTCTGCGCTGTTCATTACCGCCAAAGTTGCTATAAATAATTGAATTCCACGAATGGCACCAAATTTGAATTAATTTGGCCGCCACATGTGCCAACATGGGCTGGTACACTATACTACTGTGGTAAAAGTTTGTGGTTATTTTAAAGACATTTTAATTTGTTCAATCAATAAACATTATTTAAGTATGATCATCGAGAGTGCTATTTTTATAAAATTAGTTTTCTGTAAAATCAAGATACAAAACAGGTGAGGAAAAGAAACTCATGATTGGTGTTTCGCCGATTACTATTACATTTTAAAAAAAATTGGGATTGATGGTTAAATTGGGATTGAATATTGGATCATGTAAATTACATTTATATCTGTATTATTTTCATTGAAGAATAAACCAAATTAATTCTACACGAATGCATTAAAGCTGACTTTAAACAATTGAAACACAAAATATAAAGAAGTATCTTACTGTGAAACAGTAAAATATAAGAGAAAAGTTGAACTCGTAAGGTAAAGAAACTGGTGTAGTTTGAACATTTTCTTAATGTTTTATCAATCTCCTGTCAAGCAAATTTCAAAAACAATTTTCCAACAAACATCTAATTAAATAAGAAATAATATTTTTCTGCCTACCTTTGAATTAACTGTTTAAACTGCATCTCAATTTGATTGACTTTTTGAAATTTTTGTATCTTCATTGGGATTGTCAAAACAGCAGCTCGCTCATATGTCCTACCTTCTAGTTCTGCAAAGAAAACACATCATCGTAAATATTCTTTTACATACAAGAATCGTTGATAAACAAAATATTTTCTAACTACAAAACAAAAAATAAATGAACTTAGCAGGATAAACTGGACGAAAGGAAACGCAATGGACGTCAAAGCAAAAATATATTTATTCTGTATCACTTTTTCGTGCGTAATTCGGTTTACTGACGTAATAACCTCGGCGCACCAGCGCGTACGCTGAAAAACGCAAACTGTTTCCCGGATGGAGTGTTTCTCTGAAAATAAATAGAAGTCAAATATATCAAACGATCAAAGGATTGCCGCGTGAGCTCCCACCACAAAGTCTGAAAAAACAAATGAGAAACGGTGCGGTGTTTGGTGTCGGAGAAACACTAGCGGGCTCTTCGTGGACACAAGTCATGCAATATGAAGACTGGAGAACGAGAGTTTAAACACCAATGCATGATGTGTACAAAATTGGTCACCGCTTCAAAAAGTGTTGGCTAAATGGTTGCAGTTCAGAAGGTTATATTAAATTAGTATGTGACGAGAAATCTTTCAACTGATTTTGAAGCATATTGCGGGCAAGTAGTAGTGTGAATTTTGACGTTTATATAGAAGAGTGCAAAAAGTTGAAATTTATGTATGTTTTACAAATATATTAAATTAAATAAATTATGTAGCGTGTAAACGGTACCTGCGACACTCTCGTAACTCGAATACAATGCATTTTAGAGACTTAAAACCTGGTTTTCGTGTCCCTTAAAAACACGAGGTTTTATTTTTCTATTCCCTAATCGACAAAAAATATTTTAGACCTTTTTTTCAAGCTTAGTTTTTAAAGGAAGATACTAGGTGGTTACCGCAGAAAGTTTGTCGAAATCCACATGGGTAGATAAAAAAGAAGTTTATTTTTTACCTATTCAGTTTCAGAGAAGAATACGTACACTATGTTTGCATTTGTGTACTTGAAATGCATATTGTTATCAGTATATTTGACGGCTGCAGGTTGTTGCTCTGTTTTCGACTGAGGTATCTAGACCAGTTTCCTCACTCTACGGGAGAGGGAGAATCCAAATGATCCCCCGTTGGTGCGTTACTGATGTAAATTTAAATTTCTACCTGTTCTACTGTACAAGTCTTTCAGAGGTTTTAAAAATTAAAATTAATTGGCTTGTTAGAGTTGGTCACTTGGACGTTAATTGGGTATCTCTGGCAGTATGCTTTTACAACTTGTAGGGTTAAACCATTGTTATGTTCCTAAATTATACTACTAGAGCGCTTCAAAGCGCCAACCGCTGGATATATGGACATTTGTTTCTAGTAAAAGTAGCAAAACCTTGACCTTAGCTGCAACTTCGGTGCGGACCAACCACTGTCTGCTTTACCTCCACCTCCGTCTCCCACTTAACCACAGTCATAAAGCAGATAAGCACGGTTTTAGATGAAGATTCTAACCGACGCAAGTCATAAATGCACACTGTTCAGGTGCGTACAATGCACCTGTCGATCTGTTATGGATAGATAAAAATAAATTTGGCGTGCGCAGTTGGGCAGCGCGCGCTGTTAAGACTCCCTAGGCAATGGAAGCAGCCTCTGTAACGCAAGGTTGAAGCGCGTCACTGCTTGTGACGTTGCAGGGGGGTAAAGGAGCCGCGGAGCATTTGTCGTTGTGAGAGAGCTCCGTAGTGTTGATAATTGTAGTAATTCTGTATATGCCGACCGTGTCCGCAATTGAAGATTTTATTTGGACTTTTGTGACTTTGGCTTAGAACTGGTAATTCTTCTGGTAGCGACGACAGTTCTTTGATTACTGTACATCTTCTGGTTATATGGGACCAAGCATTGTTAGCGGTACGATCTGGAACTCGGAATTGTACCACGTGAATAAAAACATTTGTTAATTGTCCATTCATTTGTGTATATTTTCTGGACGTAACACTGACCATTACGGGCGCCCCAAGATAAGGAAGCCCCAAGATCAAGAGGTTAAACTCTGTGCCAATATTGCACGGAAAAATATCCCTGGTTAGGTAAAGTTGGTGAGAATGGTAATGTGCATTGATGGAAATGCATACGTGGTCATGACCATTGATAGAAATGGCCAATTCCATTGCTGGAAATACATAAGTTCTTGACAATGTACTTGACACGCAGAAAAGATGAAACAATAAAACTTGGGGCAAAAGCAGCATTAAAAATATCAAAACATATTAAAATGTAAAAAAAAATCATATTTTTGGAATATATACGATTATATTCAATCAACCTCTTTAGTTTTGATAGTTGTAGATATTGAATATTTATCTTTAAAAAATTGTATTACATTCCATTTACTTTAAACCCATAACCTTCTCTTGTCTGGACTTCGTTTCAGGTAAATAGCACCACATAATAACCGTCAGAGAGATGACTTTGGCAGCCCATGGCTGGTTACCTACGACTGATTCTCTTTTGCATTAGCATTGCTTTGTTATTCTACACTTGTAGAGTTGCCTACGATAAAAAATTGAAATTGATTCTCCGGAACTCCTAGTTTGTTCCATATTCTATCAGTCATAGTTTTACAGGAAAAGGCGAGAGATGCATAAAATTCGCGTATCTGAAGAGAGAAACGTGGCCTGTATTTATTACTCGACCAACCGACGTTATTACAAAAGTTCGAGAACGAATCACCTGAAGAAGTTCGCAACTAAGAAGTTACGGAAACTTTTAAAGTGTACTCGAGATTAAGAAAAATAATGGTAAATTATTGGATGTTTCGAAGTCCTGAATTTGTGTGTGCACCATTTCTTACATCCTAGATGAAGCCCATCTCAGCGAAGTTTTCCAAAGTTTCTCATGAGAGAGGAATTTTTGTAGTAAATATACAGCGTCGATAAATTTTAACTTTATAAGAAAATAGTTACTCCTTTTACTAGGGAGACTACGTTTTTACACCAAAATACTTCCTAATCGTAATTCATTATGACATTACCTGTTTATTGCATCACTGATCATTGAAATGTTGATTTATCAGAATATAATTCCGAGGCAAGATTCAGTTATTTTCAAATGCAATAGCTGTTTTTATGCACAAATACTGGAAATACATAATAAACTTGCATTGTATTGGATTAATTTCATACAAATCTGAGATTAGGAATACTATAATCAATCATTTCAATAATATTTTCAATGAAAATAAGCTATAAAATGTACAAATAAAAATACATGTAATTATTACGGATTATATTTAAACACATTAATTTAGATTTCTTCATTAAAATATGTGAATGTTAAGGTAACATACGTAGCATTTTCGTGGATATCAGCAATTTACAATATCAGCTCCAATCCAAAATACATTTTTACTTCCAAACAGGTAATGTTCATGCGATGAGAAGGGTGAAATGAATGAGGTAGAATGAAATGAGATAGAAGAAATATAACATTTGATGACATTTAGAAAATATTTAAATATGAATAAAGACTAAACCACGGAGAGTTATTAAAGTTTATAAATTTCTGTAAAGTTCTCGCAGAAACACTCATATCATCAGTTACAAAACCAAAATGGCAGTTAAAGACGAACGTAATGTGTATAAAGGTGACTAGGAATTCGGTGAATGCACCTATTTAATGTACATCAAACCGTTGAATAATATTTGAAAGAACAGATGTTAATAATACATCGACCAAAACCCATGGATGTTTTTAAACATCCTGTTCATTATAGTTTATTCAAGATTTATTTTATAAAACAAATTTTGCCCGCGAATTGGCCGCTTTCGACCATGCGTGCATGTTCGGCTATTCGGACCGGTCAAAGCACATATTGTTGTTGTTGTTAATAATAATAATAATAATAATAATAATAATAATATCATCATCCCTATGTAGTATTTGAGTAAACTCCTATTCCGTGCGTGTGTGGAGATTGCCGTGTCTCGCGGCTAGATCACTTCCCGTGCACCAATCGAGGCATATGAGGTGTCATTGAACGCGTCTCGGTCCCCTGTTCGGAAACTGATAATTTGTTTTTCGATCCGGCCATATGATTCCAATAAATTGTCAAAAACTTGTTTTTTCGTGTTTTGGATCTACGATCCTTGTGAGTATGACGGGAATTAAACCAACTAAATAGATATATACAGGTGGCGTTGATTAAACCCTATTATTCCGTGGTTATTTTCAGCCCACGACCACAATTTTATTCTTCGAGAATGGCAACACTGGTTTTTGACAAACGAGAAAAAATTAAATGAATATCGCCCGGAAAATGTGTGGTTATTTCTGAAGTATTTTAGTTTTAGTGAAGTTTGAAGTGTTTCATATGTGTTTTTTATAAAGAATTTGCAATTTGCCTTGGAACATTAAATTTTATAAACGTGAAGTGAATACGAAGGAAACAAGAACTGTAAATATTAAACAATATATTTCTTAAGCGTGCAAAAATCGATTTTCAATGTGTTGAGGTGACTTACAACTTCTACACATAAACATACAAAACAGTAACCTTTTAATGCTTATATATATTTGCCTTCAGAACAAAAATCAGACCGAGTTTGTGGAATTTTAAAACCTTAAAATAGGGGACAAAAATATGAAAGTGTCAGGGAAATTAAATGTAGTTGTCAGGGGAATCAAATGTAGAAGATTTTGCGTTAGAATTTTTCGGACTAATGGAGAACGATATATTAGCATTAGAGAATAACGCAGAACAACAGCTTACAGGTGATCATTTATGTTAATATTACAAAACAAAACGTAAAAAATATAGCTGTGCTGTCGCATCCAGGCACTGAATACCGAAATAATAGCAGTAAAGGTGTTTATACCGGTATAGAAATACCTTTACCTTTATTATACCTTTATTCAAAATACTTTAAAAAATACCGGTATAAGACGTCAAATACCGGTATTTTGAAAGGTATTTTACCTTTATTCGACGTCTATACCGGTAAAATACCTCTATTTAAAGGTCTTATACCAGTATTCTCTCATGAAAATATCGGTATTTTCATTAAAAAATACCGGTATTTCAGTAGGATCATTCAGGTTTTGGGGGAGGAACATGGTGATTTTTTACGCTGTGGGGTCCATTGTTGTGTGAGGCATCTCAGAGTTTCTGACCGGGTGTCCTAGGGTTCGAGTCTCAACGGTGGCGTATTTTTTTCACCAGACATATTCTACCTAGGTCGAGTTGTGTCGTTGGTTGAGAAAGAATTATAATGGTCTGGTTTTCTAAATGGTAGTTCTCTATGGTTTCTCCGATCAGTACCAGACGTATGCCGGAGTAGTACTTAAAAACGAGCCACTGATCGCGCATTATCTTTTGTTCCTAATTCTTTCGCCTTAAATACACACTCTTTCACGCTCTACACCTCAGGAGACTAGTCAGAGCCTGGAGTTTTTTCCTATTAACGATTGAATGATTATAAGTGATTCCGGGCGCGGCAATTGCTAACCCCTTAAGTGCAGTGCATGCGTTTTTTACGATAGGCGGCGGTGATATTCCTCATTGCATAGAAGATCAGGCTTCGACTTACCGTCAATTAGCGGGATTTCCTTCAACCAGGTATCTCCCACCAGAGCCCCTCCTCCAATGCCGGCAAAAGCTCCCGCGCGGTCTTCCAGCATGTGTGGTAGTGTAATGCGAGTTATCCTCACCCCTTACACAAAATTACACTTACATGCACTACACTACCTCATAAGCCGGGAGACCGGTGGAGAGCATAGTGTTAGAGTTTGTCCCGGCTGGAGAGATTACCTGCTGATGGGAGATATCTGGTTGTGAAATCTCCACTAGCCGACGGTGAGTCGACGCCGAATCTCGCCATCCAGCGGGGAAGATCATCGCCACCTCTTGAGAAAAAACTGTACTACACTTAAGGGACTAATGGCATTAGCTGTTGGCGGGCCCGGAATCAGTAACAATCAATCAATCAATTAAGAGTTTCCCTAGACGGCTCAATTCAACCTAACGCCGCCGTTAGAATTCGAACTCTACGACCTCCCAGTCAGAATCGCAGCAGACAGCGACATTGCTGGCTCCGAGCTACCTCTTCCCACCTCCTGAAATACTACAATACACACTACACTTAGGGAACTAATTATCATAGCTGTTGACGGGTCAAAAAATAATAATTCAATCCATCAACTATAATTTTTTGAATAGATGTACATTGTACATCTGTTCATCGTATACTTTGTTTTTCCTAATTTAACGTTTTCTGTCTGCCAGATCAGTCTAAACACCTACATGCAACACGCACCATACTGAATATTCGCATTGATTATGAAATTTTATCAGCTTGTTCAGCAATTTGTGTTTGGCGCGCGCGCGTGTTTGGCGCGCGCGCGTGTTTGGCGCGCGCGCGTGTTTGGCGCGCGCGCGTGTTTGGCGCGCGCGTGTGTCCATACCGGTATAGACGTCCCATAAAGGTATTTTACCGGTATAAAGGAATAAAAGTATTTTGAAAAAAATACCGGTATTTTACCGGTATTCAATACCTTTTCGGTCCCTGGTCGCATCAATCTTATACCTGTAAGTATTTTTTACAGCGATTATAATTTTGAAATGGCAATATGATCAGTTCATTTCCCGTTTGGAGTTAATATACAAAGCCATTGGGTGTTGGAAATTTTTGAACTTTAGTATAACATTAACAGATACTACGATTCACTGGTAAGTCCAATGCCAGATACTTTACGAACATCTTTGAACAAAGCTACGCATGAAAGAAGTGAAGTACGAAAGAAATTTTCAACACATGAATATACTTTTAAAACATTTTACAGCGTCGGCGACGCCACATTCAACTAATTATTATTATTATGACAACAATAACAATTAACATGCAATTTTATTTATTATGGTACATTTTTATTCAAAAATAAAACTTTGGTAAAGTGAAAAAACCGCGCAGAAAGAAATGGATGATAAAAATCTCAATGCTTGAAAACATTGACATCGTTATGATTTTATATTAATCTCTACCGTTTTCTCAAATGCTTCCCTGGAATGTCCAATCGTCTTCCTTTTCGCCTTGCGTCGAGTGAACGAGTCCGTGACGAGACCCAAATGTCGTTGGATAGGTTTCACGCAATGTCGTCGACCTACGACGGCACTGACCGCATCAACTGAGGCGTGAAATGTGACGCCACAGTGGACGGTTTCCCTCTAATTCCCACCCCACTCTGATTAACACGTATCGATTTCCTGCGTCCCGGACGGGTTCCGGTCGCCACCCTTGCAACGTTTGCTCGGGGCTGGCGGCGACGGTGGACGGCGGCCACGCCGGCGGCGACTAAGAGCGCTAGCGGTCACAGAATGACCGCAGCCGTTGCCGCCTCCGATCCCGCCGCAACCTCCCTCTTCACTCCACTCCTCGCCTCGCCTAGAGGCATATCCCCGACGCTGCCGCTGTTCCTTTAGCCCCTTCCCCTTCGACACTATTCTGAGACATCTTCGCCATTGCCTCCGCCATCGCCTGCGCCATCGCCTGCGCCATCGCCTCCGCCATCGTCTCCGCCATCGCCTCCGCCATCGCCTCCGCCATCGCTTGCGCCATCGCTTGCGCCATCGCCTGCGCCATCGCCTGCGCCATCGCCTGCGCCATCGCCTGCGCCATCGCCTGCGCCATCGCCATCGTCTCCGCCATCGCCATCGCCTCCGACATCGAGAACGCCTCCGCCATCGCCATCGCCTCCGCCATCATCGCCACCACCCTGCCGACGTATTCGTTCCACCACCTCCACCATCAGCTTCCCTTCGCCGCCTCCGCTCGCCTTGAAGCCGCTCTTGAAGGGTTTCTTCCGGGCGCGCTTGCTCTCGGATGAGGAGGAGGTAGGACGAAAGGAAGCAAGGAAGGGATTCCGTCTTTCCGCGGCCACCCAATGTTCCCCTTAATTAAACGAACTGGACGGACAGTGCTTGCGCAGGCGAGCTGCATCGAATCTGCTATGCTCCCATGGTAAAAAAATAGGGGATTTGTTGAGTGCTACGACTACGATGAAGCACTTTGAAAAGTTGTTCACGTTCACTTACATTTATATGGACGTTCCTCTTTGGGTTTTGTGAATCTTGAAAATTACAAATAGCTCGTCTATAAGGGCTCGTGCGCTAATATTTAATTAGTGCACACGTGATTGTTTTCACATAGTATTTCCGTTTGTATGTGCTTTACCGAGTTCCTTATTACACTTCGTTCCTTGCAAGTGGTCTAAAGTAGCCCCGAATCCGCACTTGGCTTTCGAACGGTATATATGTGTATATGTCTCTCGCGAGTATACGCAAAGTATCAGTCAAGTGACATACGAGTATACCTGGCAACTGTGGGTTTTCCGTAGTATAGTAGTATAATTTGTGTAAGTGACGGTGTATTTAAAGTTGTGTAGAGCATCCAAAAATAGGTGCTTGTCTTCAACACGTAGCTCTGACACTGGTCAAACTATCTGAAATACTCTCGTGGCACTACGCCTTGACCTGGAGGTCTGTATAGCAACTGGAAAGGAGACTCGGAAAACTGAAGAATAAAATCTGGAAACGCAACTGGGAAAGTAACAGCAGCAATTTAAGTGACAGATACAACAACAACAATTTCAAAATCAATTCCAAAAAATACAACCAACTTAGCCGCCACAACTCTTCTTTTCTGGCCATTCTGGCTAATAAGCAAATATAACCATAAAATACTATGCAAGACAGATTTGATGTGGTACGTGCAATGAACTTCCACAAAACCATTTACCATTAGTGAATCAAAACCAAAATCCACAAGTGTAAACACAAATAATGTTAACATACAGTAGCCTCACAGTGACAAGATGGATCTCTCTATCAACTACATCAGGAAGAGAAAGAGATACAAATATGAAATACCATTTTATTATCTGTTTCTTTGCAACTGCATGTAGAAAGAAGTGACTGTGAAATGTTGCACAATTATAAGGTATTCTAACACTGTAATCTCTGTTGAGACGCCAACTGCATATTGCAACTCCAAGTGCTTAAAAAACATTCCTTTTCAAGAAACTACATTCCTTCTTTTTAGAACATGGGATGCAGATATGGAATACCACCGATAACATACAATAAATGCTAAATAATTTTAAAAAATTACAAACTAGCATGTTCTATTTGCTTGAAATCTGAGAACAACGGAACAAGTAACATAATACTGTACAACAGAGATTTTAATTTGCAATGATCACAAATGTAACGCCCTTTGTCATAACTGGCGCAGCCTGCGTGTGACCACATATCGCACATTTCACATATAATTCATTGTTTCCCTTTGTGTTTGCAGAAAACTTCAGAGCAGAACAGGTGTTTTGCACTGTTAAGGCAGCGATATAGCTCCTTTTTCCAGATTTGGGTTATTTTTCAATTTTTGGGAGAGCGTTCATAAGTTTGGTTGGTTACGGCGAGACGAAATATTCGTTCGCTCGTGCGATCTCTGAAAAGACACAGTATACCCTTCTTATTAGAAGATAATATAATCAATAAATAAGCAATCAGGGAATAAATCGTTCAACCCGTTACCTGAGTCTCACACGCAAAGCAATGCCTTCTTTTAATCTGTATTACACAAATCTGCTCATGCAATGTGCAGGTTCCCGCGAAAATATGGCTTCTCTTTGAAAGTTTTTCTACGAGGCGACAGGTATGCCAACCTTGCTAAATTGCTAAGGGCCTGGGACGGAACCCCAGCAAGTGCTGCCCCCTGTCGAAGACAGATGAAACTATTACGACCAGAGACTAGGCGGACTGCAATTTCGACAGAAAACAAAGGAATTTTATATACCCGCTCTTTTAGCGCCTTGCGCGCGGTTTTGGGGGAATTTTTTATAAGTCCGACGCGGTACGTTCAAAATGCAAATTCTGAGCTATCAATTAAGGGCCAAAGATCGTTATTAAAACACAATCTCCCGCCACGGCGCCAAATATGAACAAATAAACAATGTATGTGCCAACATAACTCCCGCCCGCGCACGACGTCGAACCGGGACCTGCGAGATCAGAGAATTTTCAAGCTTTGAGTAGCACAGCAAGCTTTGGGTAGCAAGCGGGGCAGCGAAAGAGAGAAAAACAAAAACAAACAACATCAATCCCCCCCCCAAAAACAAACAAACAAACAACCAAGAATTGAAAACCAAAGAATAAACAAAATAATCGGGTTCCACGGACGTACTAGAGTAAGCGTGCTCCTGCACCTTTGTGTACATAATGCGATTTTTCGGCGATGACCTTCAGTCATCCGAATGAGAAAGACGAAACAGACAACAAATCAATGAGTATTATTTTGCACCCATACGCGAAATGCTGGGCAATGAAGGATTCTTTAGTAATCGACCAAGAAAAAAATGCACAACCATCAATATTGAAAGAAAAGGAAAACAAACAAAAAACAACCCAACTGGTTTCATAAAGAAATTAAAACCAACTCAGAAAGCTCTGCCCACGCGAGACGTATCGGCCGTTCGCATGCAGCAGCAAATTCGAAGTCCGGACTTTCAGAAACGCCCCTTGCAGTCACAGCTGGTCGCCGAACGCCAACTTTCTTGTTTTGTCAGAATTGCCATTTGAACAGGAGCCACAACGCGAGAACCTATTAGGTAAAATAAAGAACAAATAACGCAGCTGAACATTTCGTCGGCACGAAGTGATAAGAAAGGCAAATGGATATGGTGCACTGTCAGAAAGGAGAAGATGCAATTTTTTAGAATTTGTAAGCAAGATACACGTGCAAATACACTGTTTCGTTTTTGTCTTATTCGATGTTCGGTCTTCACCACTCTAGCTGCTGCACGCTGGGGCGCCTAGAACATGTTATTTTTCTAAGGTTACCCTTTTTGACGTCTCTAGGCCGGGTATTTAGGAACCCTTTCCTGCAGAGAACGCTAAGCCTAAATTTTCATTAAAATGAGAGGGTACTTCATCTTAACTCCATAAAAGAAGAGTTCGTAGACGCCCTATGCAGGAGGTGTGGTGACAAGCATATCAACATTGTAACTAATAGCATTTTCAAATCAGGTCTCGTTTCTGACGCCCAAGCAACTGTATATTAGAAATTTTAAAAATGTGTGTGTGTGGGGGGAGGGGTGGCTCGGGTAGGTTGATCCCCGGGAGCGCCAGGTCCCGTGGCGATATCTCGAGATATGCCCCCTGAGGGAAGTCTAGATTAAATATTAATACTCCTTTGGCAAGATACACAGCTTCTGCACTGGCCGAGTGGTCATCCCGGATGCAGTTCTGAGTTGCACGGTTCGAACCCTGCCCGTGGCATCGGGGAGAGGCTGAATGACCACGCCTATTTTCCACAGAGGTGGAGGAGAATCTTCGATCAGAATGACCAAATCCCCCTCTTTCAAGTTTGGAGAAACAGACTTCCACTTAGTACGAGCCTGTAGTGAAGAAAGATAATTTTTGGACCAGAATTTCCAAATGCTGTTTAATTGCCTTCTTACCATGTGGTAGCGACGGGGCGTAGGGCTCTTCTGATCTGCTTCTAAATCGAAAACTAATGAGTTGAGAGAATGTCCATAAATTAGATGATTTGGTGTTAGTAAAAGGGTGTCAGTGTCTGTTTCGGAGCAGACAGCCAAGGGTCGAGAGTTCAATATGTGTTCGATCTGTGCTAATAGAGTATTCAGTTCTGAAAGAGAAATACAATTTTGCCCTAGCGAGCGTTTTAAATGATGCTTTAATGAGCCTACTGCGGCTTCAGCTAATCCATTGCGAAAGGGAGATCGAGGAGGACAGAATTGCCACTCCACACCGTGTATTGCAAGAAAGTTTTTTAAAATTGAGTGATCCTTATGAGAGCTAAATATCTTAGCCAATTCCGCCAGCTGGCTTTTTGCCTTCACAAACGTTTTGGCATTATCACTATAAATAACTCTGGGGTATCCCCTGCGAGAACCGAATCTTTTTAGAGCAGCTATGAATTCATGGGTGGTCAAGTTCTCGACAATGTCGAGGTGAACCCCTTTGGTAACATGACACACAAATATAACAATCCATGTCTTAGAACGAGCCCTGCATCTACCAGCAACCGGCTTTGTCAGCAAGGGGCCGCAGTAGTCTACTGAAGTAAACTCCCATGGCTTCGATGGTACAACTCTCGATGAGGGAAGTTCCCCCATTATTTGAGACAGCGGCTTTGCCTGCCACCTGACACAAGGTAAGCAGTGGTGGATTACACTGTTCACGAGTCGGCGAATTGAAGGAATCCAAAATCGTTGTCTGACAACTGACACCGTCAATTGGCAACCTGCATGAAAATAACTTAAGTGAATCATAGTGACAAGGGCTCTTGTAAATGCATGCTCCCGAGGGAGAATAATTTGGTGTTTTGCTTCTGGAGGCAAATTGGACAGTCTTAATCTACCACCGACTCGGATTAAACCATCCTTGTCTAAGAAAGGATGAAGATTCAAAATTTTTGAATTTTTAGCGATCTCTCTTTTATTGACCAAGGCACTATATTCAGGAGAAAAGAATTCCTTCTGAATACATTTCACAATCAATTGAAGGGACTTTCTTAGCTCACTTGTCGATATAGGTCCGGCCTTCTTTTCCATTATTGAAGCCCGGCTTCTACATTGATGTATGAATCGCAAGCAATACGCTGTGATCCGCAGCAGCTTGTGGTAAGAGTTGAACTTATTAATGAGCTCGAAGACAAAGCATTTTTCCTCTGCACGGGCAGTGGCAAGAAAGGTTTGTGAATGATGCAGTAACGGTACATTACCACCATCAGCGACCTCAGGCAGTGCGTTCCACTGAGAAACCGGCTCGGCCAACCATTCAGGACCCCAAAACCATATTTTACTAGCAGCTAATTTCTTGGCAGTAGATCCCCGTGAAATGAGATCAGCTGGGTTTTCTCTCGACGAGATGTGTGACCATTCTTCCCTCTGGGAACACTCTCTAATCACAGCAAGTCTATTAGAGATAAAGGCATCAGGTTTATTTGGAGCATGTTTAATCCAGTGGAGTACTATAGTGCTGTCTGTAAACAAATGTACAGAGTCAATATTACAAACTAAAAACAAAGCATCGCGAACCCTCTTCATAAATTTGGCTAATAATACTGCGCCACATAATTCCAGACGAGGAATTGTGGTGCCAGCTAAAGGTGCAAGTTTTGATTTTGAGGCTATTAGATGACTGACCTGCCCTTGAGGGGCCACAGAAACTAGGAAAATGCAAGCGCCGTAGGCCCTTGACGATGCGTCAGAGAATCCAGCCAGAGTTATACTGCTAGCTCCATCAATTGTCACCCTTCTAGGAAAGATCAATTTGGTCAATAAAGGTACCTCTACCAGTAGGCATTCCCACTGATAGACTAAGTCTGATGTTAAACTAACATCCCAGTCCAGCTTTTCCTTCCAAAGAGACTGCAAAAACATTTTGAATCTTATCGTTACAGGTGTAACTAAACCCAAAGGGTCGTAGAGAGAGGCTGCGATATGCAACACCTTTCTCTTAGTCCAGCTAGTGTAATCAGTGAAAATTGATGTTTGGATATTGTGAGCTAAATGCAAGGTGTCACTTCCGGTGTGCCAGAACAGGCCGAGCACCTTACTTGACTTGTCGGAGGTTAAGGCAACAAGATCTTCCCCTTGGGATTCCCCCAGCAAAGTATTAATCATAGATTCAGCATTGCTTCTGACCTTTCTTAATTTGAAATTGGCTCCTGAGAGGAGATCCGAAATCTGTTTGAATAACTGAATTGCTTCAAGCTCTGAATCTGCTCCATGCAACAGGTCATCTACATAAAAGGAATTTTTAATGGCAGCAGCTGCTAGTGGAAAGGTAGTCTCATTATCTATCCCAATTTGCTTCAAACACCTGGTAGCTAAAAAGGCTGAAGACGCCAGTCCATAGGTTACCGTCATTAATCTATACGTTTTTAGCGGATCTGACGAGTTTTCTCTCCATAGAATTTTTTGATAAGAAGCATGCTCATCGTTTAACTTAACCATACGATACATTTTTTCTATGTCAGCAGCAAAGGCGCATTTGAAAATTCTAAATCTTAAGAGAATATCAATTAATTCTGGCTGCACTGTTGGCCCACTCATTAGAATTTCATTTAGGCTTTTGCCAGAAGTGGTTTTTACTGATGCATGAAACACAATCCTTAATTTGGTGGTAAGAGAAGAAGGATTCTGCACACAAAAATGCGGAATATAATTGCTTACTTCACTCCTTGTTGCCCTGCATTCCTCAGCATGCCCAAGTGAGATATATTCTCTCATAAATGCCACATAGTCCCTCTTTAGCTTCTCATCTCTTTGAAAACGTTGTTCTAATGACAACATGAAGTGCCTTGCGATGTGATATGACCTCCCCAATACCGACGGATCTTGCATAAAGGGTAACGACACAGAAAAATGCCCAGATGGCAACCTTCGCGTGGTCGCTAAAAAATTAATTTCGGCTGGATGATTTGTTTCCTCTACTTTTGAAAGAGATGCCTCATTTGCCCGTATCTCTTCCCAAATACCTCGCATATCAGATTCTACATTGTTTAACAGTGCATTTTGTGCTTCAAGCAGGAAAAAACAGTTTGTATTAGGACATGCCTCAGTTTTAATTTTTGGAACTTGCCCAGCTATTACAGCTCCTAATTCAGTGTCAAAGATGACAGGACTTTCACTAGGTGTCGAAATTTTGGCCTTGAAAACTTCAAAGAATACTGCAGAGTTTAATAATATATCCACCTTGTTTGCTAAATGGAAAGACTCATCGGCTAATTTGAGATGTGATGGAATTCTAATTTTGGTTACCTCTATCGAGCTTTGAGGTATTTTAGATGAAATTGACGGCACAATTAGACAAGGGACTGATGATTGCCAATCACTAACACGAGATTTGATGGTTAGGTTAACCTTCCCATTTGAGCCTGATTTCAGATAATTTACTGAGTGGATTGCAAAATTACATTTGGATCTAGGGATACCTAGTAACTGCACCAGAGATTCTGTTATAAAGCAGATCTCGCTCCCTGAATCTAACAGTGCTCTTGCGGGTACATCCATTCCTTGCTTATCTCTTACATAAATTATGGCCGTAGGCAATAGCGAGTAGGATTTTCTTGAATCACCACATGCCAAATGTGTTAAAGTTTTCTCAGTTTCTACATTACCTATCATGCATTCTTCTCCTGCTATGGAATCCTCTGACTGAACTTTTAGGTGAGTTACCAATTTTGGCTTTGGAACTACGTTATCATTTGCTAACCTATTAGCAGAAAAATCTTTATTTTTGTTAAAATTTTGGTCATGCAGCAAGGAATGGTGTTTCTTACCACACTCTCTACAACGTTTTTTGCTGCAGGGGTGGCCTGCACCAGCCTTGAATAAACAGTTAATACATAGGGAGTGTTGTCGACACACCTTGGAGCGATCCGATACACTCAATTGTTGAAATTGGGCACATTTGTAGAGTGGATGACTCTCTGGACACAAGATGCACTGCATGGCATCCGACACCTTAATACTGAATACTTTTTGGCTGCTCGAGTGTTGATGAGGCTTTCCAACTGTAACAAAATTTGATTGGGGCCTTTGAGAGATATCCTCATTGAACTCTAAAGCGTTTACCCTTTGGTTGAGAAAGTCTAATAATTCTTGTAAGCCTGTCATCTTTTTGGCAGAACTGTGGGCAAGATACCATGATTCTCTGGTTTTTAAGTCTAATTTTGATAATACTAAATGCTGTAGAATTACTTCACCTAAATCAATGTCCAATGACACTGATTTTAAACCACTCCAGTTCATGGCAATTTGAGAAATAAATGGTTTAAGGGAAGATGCATTGCTCTTAACTTGTGGCAAATTAAGCAAGGCTTTGATATGAGTATCTAATATTTTCGCCTTATTTGAGTATTTTTTAATTAACAATTCCCACACCCTTTGAAAATTATCTCCTGACACGCTTAAGGTACTTACTAAATTATAAGGTTCACCTTTCAAGTGTGCTAATAGATGCATGTATCTTTCAATATTAGTAAGTGTTTTATTATTCACCACTGCAGTTAAGAAAATATCATGAAATTTTGGAAATTCATCATATAAACCACTAAAAACGGGCAACTTTATATGAGGCAAGCTTGTGTTGTTGTAATGTAATCTTTCGGTTGGAGTATCTAATGCGGAGAGACACTGACCTTTGATGTTCATAACCCTAGCCTCAACACTTTCGAAGGGGGGGTTCAACTCAGCTAGTCCTTCCTGTTTTAAAATGTCATTGAATTCTGTTCTGGCATCAGCCCAAATTTCATTTACACGTTCTATGATACATTGTATATTCGACCTGCTAAGGTCTGAGAGTGATTTTAGACTCTCTTCGATTCTAGTTAATGCTGATTCTATAAATTCCCACCGCAATACCGTCTGCTTCCTCAAAGGCATTTTAAAAGGAGTTTCTACTTAGCAGAGGGGGCAATTTATGAAATCTTATGCTCTCGTTGTTAACACTATGCACTGCTTTGCGGCATGTTGCCAGCGATCGCGAAAATACTTGAAAGGTCACCTTATACTGCTGCAATATTATGCTACACCATGCAACACTAGTAATAGAACACTGAAAACACAATTTGCTATGCTTCCTGCCGGTTGCTGAATCCCGTGTTTCTGGCACCAATTTTGTTAAGGCAGCGATATAGCTCCTTTTTCCAGATTTGGGTTATTTTTCAATTTTTGGGAGAGCGTTCATAAGTTTGGTTGGTTACGGCGAGACGAAATATTCGTTCGCTCGTGCGATCTCTGAAAAGACACAGTATACCCTTCTTATTAGAAGATAATATAATCAATAAATAAGCAATCAGGGAATAAATCGTTCAACCCGTTACCTGAGTCTCACACGCAAAGCAATGCCTTCTTTTAATCTGTATTACACAAATCTGCTCATGCAATGTGCAGGTTCCCGCGAAAATATGGCTTCTCTTTGAAAGTTTTTCTACGAGGCGACAGGTATGCCAACCTTGCTAAATTGCTAAGGGCCTGGGACGGAACCCCAGCAAGTGCTGCCCCCTGTCGAAGACAGATGAAACTATTACGACCAGAGACTAGGCGGACTGCAATTTCGACAGAAAACAAAGGAATTTTATATACCCGCTCTTTTAGCGCCTTGCGCGCGGTTTTGGGGGGAATTTTTTATAAGTCCGACGCGGTACGTTCAAAATGCAAATTCTGAGCTATCAATTAAGGGCCAAAGATCGTTATTAAAACACAATCTCCCGCCACGGCGCCAAATATGAACAAATAAACAATGTATGTGCCAACATGCACCTTGTCTGCAACGTCCAGTCATTTCTGGAATACCTATGTACTAAATATTTGTGACACTTTCATCTTGGCACTCCGAACCTCAAAGCAGGCAGAGCGCTTATCAAAACCAGACAATAAAATACATGATTGGTAACGCCATTGACTAAGCTCCAAACTAAAATATATTCCACATTCGTAAAGATAGTAACTTGAAGTTGCACAATAATTTGTGTTGAACGACACCTCACAAAACGTAAAATTTCTACCGCTTGTAAATCTCGGCCTTCTGCAACAACAGACAAAGGTGTATTGACGAAATGCATGACGATGTACCATTTCAAATCCTTTCCGCCAGAGAGCTGCACCTACAACACCCCCTGGATACATCTATATTCAGGGGGTGTTGATCTAGATCATGCGATATTCCACATCTGTGCCCTAACTTCACGTTTATACCTCTTCCTCTACTGTTGCGAAATATTTCTTCCTGAAATGCTTCAATACCTCAAAAAAGTCTTTCAAACTCTTCAGACGTTAAAACAAAACCCAAACGGACGCGATCCCTTTTCCCGGGTTTCTATCAAGCATACCAATTCAGAATCGTTTTGACATATTCGCTGAATTAGACAAAGCACAAGAATCCCACAATCACCAACACAAACGTTTGAACAAATTCCTCCAGTTTATATATGCCATGAACTATGAGATAAAATGTTAATAAATATATTTAAATCAATCCTAAAATCTGATTTAATGACTGATGCGCGAGAAAAATTAATGAAAGTATACAGGTTTCACCGTCAATCCTAGAAACTACAAGAATTAAAATCTTTCAATTTTCTAGTCTAACAAGTTAACAGTATTTGCAGCCCCGAAAACCAACAAATCTTTCTTTGACATTGACACCTCGCAGGGCAGAATAGTAATGAAATTAAAAGTACTGATCCAAACTGCATATTGGAAACGGGACCAAGACACAGTATACCTGGTTCGCTGCAGAGCGCAAAATTGTGAAACCTGTGGACATAAACAACACAGGGCAATAGCAAGTTAGGAGTAGGCTCCAAATAAAAATATATGATGCACATTGCCTAGTTTTAGATAGATGTGACTGCCCCTTCTTACAAAAGATCTTATGTTAAATATTGTATTTAGGTATCATTGTTCATAGATCAAAACTTAAAATGAAACACGCATGTTAATTTTCTTTGTTCTAGATTATGTCAGACAATTTACAAATTTATGATCTTACGCTACTACTTACCACCTAACTTTTTACTTTTAGTCTATTTTGCATTATTTCAATCAGTATTTCAGCACGAATTAATTGGCTGAGGAGGAGCGTGTAAATCTATCTTAACATCCATAAATCTGCTCCAAAAACGAATAATCAAAATTTGTCTCAAAAAACCTATTGACTATCCAACTGATCTTCTATTTACCAATTTCAAAGTTTTAAGCATAAAGGGAAATTACCTCAATATTTTACTGAATTATGTTCACAAAAATAAACAGGAATTTGCATTACATTTTCATATTTACCATACAAGACCCTCACACACACTTCATTTTTTAGAACCGAAGATTCTTACAACTGCTGGGTACAATCATAGGGCTAATTTTGGCCCAAGACTATATAAAATGTAGAAAAATACCCTCAATTATCAGTTGCAAATTACAAACAATTTAAATACAAAATAATAAACATAATTCAAAAAGACCTATTATGATTTATACGGTTCATATATTAGTTCTGCTGATCTCCTCTGACATAAGTAATAGTTATTGTGTAATCTTATCGTTTTTGCAAGACTATTTTTGTATCTTTACATTGGACTAGTATTAAGATCCTTCATGTAATATAATGTTATTAATCTATTTATGACTAAAAGACCTTTTATGTGAAACCCCCTTACGTATTATATATATATATATATATATATATATATATATATATATATATAATTTGTAGGCTTGTAGACTAAATACCAATTAAGTTCGATGATCGGGTAACAACCACTAGTCCCAGTCTCAATTGACTAAACAAACACCGTCGATATATATTAATTTACCACAAGGAATTTAGATGCATGTCACCGTTAAAGTTCTCGTGACTTCCAAAATTTTGCTACCCTTTTTGCACGCAAATCATTAATTTAAAATTCTTATTTCATATCAAATTGAATAACCGTACAAATATCCAAAGTTCTGGTAAACCGTCAACTTCTTTTCACAATACCCAGTCAACTACCCCAAAAATTACGAAGAGAGATATTCAAATGGTTTCCAGACTCATAACGCTTATCCAAGCAAAACACAACTCAAAAACATTCCGTTCAAAGTGAACAAATTTGCTACCCAAGTTTCTTTACATACCATATCATACCATACAATTTACAATAATTACTCTCGCCTTTTCTCTCTCGACTCCAACCAGGTATTTAAAGTTTCATCAAAGAATTGTCCCCACAAAAAACAGTTTTTAAACTTGTGCATGCGTAACTACTATTGTATTTATATCCATTCATTCATTTATAATCAGTAATTCCCATTCTTTCTTTTTCCTTTAGTAAGGAAACCAATGTTTAAAAAACTCGTGTGTTTCCCTATGCATGTTAGGCTTGTTACTGCCTATTCACGCAAGATCTCTCTCCAAATTCGGAGTAAGGGGGCACATTCAGAGTTAGTTGGGCAAAACTGACGAAGGAACGGGAAGTAAGTCCTACAAACTTGCACCCAGCTGCGAGAGATTCAGTACAATAAGACTGCAAAGCATGGACCAGAAAAACGTCGTCCAAGACCGTGGAGCCAGTAAAATTTTGGTCTCATTGGAAACTTTGCTAATTATCTTTTACTTTGCACACAATAGAAGAATTAGACTCGTATAATACCCCCGTTATTTTCTTTTAATCAATCTTCTAAAATTCAACTTTTCTCAACCAAGATCCCTCGAGTCGATTGTAAACTAACCTTTCAGAAAATTCTATATTTTCTTTTTCACTCCCTTCTACCGGTTAATGAAACATGTAATCTGGACAGCCTAGTATTAAAATTTTCTAAATATATAACTTTACCAACTCAGTCGCAATTATTAAATCTCTTCCTTTCCAAAGCAAGACCTGTATCCTAATCGCATTCTTCCTATCTTCGACACTCCTAATCTAAAACAGTAGGTAGTGGGAAGAGTGTGGGACAACACCCAAAAGTTAGTTTAGACTAAAAAGATGACAAAACTAATTAGTATGAAAAGTCTGTGCTATTCTGTAACACCGCTGGTTTTTAATGCTAATAAGGTTTAAGTCATGTAAAGTATGCTCCTAACGCACCTATTATTAGCAATTTAAAATTTTGTTGTTGGAACTCTTAATTATCTATGTGATCTACAGCTTTTCTCGAGTATTATCAGAAAACATGCCTGATGTAATGAGGTTGCCTATACAAAGCGTAATACAATGCGTTGCATTATGCTAATGAGTGTGTACGAGAGATCAGACACCAAACAGGGCCAAAAATGTCAAACATATATTACATAAATTAATCAGCTTCTTTCATTAGCATAATAGTAAATACTTCAAATAATATAGTGGCATAAAATAAAGTCACGTATTATTACAAATACGCGGAAGAGAATTTCACATGCAAAATAACTTTCAAACCAAAACGATGAGCTCTTTGTCAGTTCCTAAAGGTTAAAATAGTTCTAGTCGTACTTATTTTTATTAAAATGATTTATATATTTATTTACAAACCCACTAAGCAAACAAGTGTATTTTATGGTTAACGTGAGTACTTTTTGTTAAAAACATTAAGTGTTTTTAAATAAAAGGATTACGTGTTGAAATGCACTGTGCTTGTCAAAGAAATTCAAAATTACCTAACGTGGAATAGTCTCCTGCGCCATCTCCACCGGGCTGCGGCGGCAGGATTTTCGATACTAGCTTTTCAGCTAGGTCGAATTCAGTCGCTGTCTGGAGGAGAATTCTAGCGATCGGCTGCTCTGATCGGTAGTTTTCCGTGGTTTCTTTGATCAACACCAGGCGAATGCTGGAGCAGTACCGTGGACCGCGCGCGATCTTTCCTTCCTCTTCCTTGTTCTATCCTCACCCCTTACACACACACACTTACACTAACATGCACTACACTACCACACATGCCGGGAAGCCAATCGGAGCTTAGAGCTTGTCCCGGTTGGGGCGGTGCCCCGCTCGTGGGAGATACGTGACTGATGGGGAAAACCCCGCTAGTCGACGGTAGATCGGGGCCGAATCTCGCCATCCAGCGGGGAAAAGATCACTGCCACCTCTCGAGGAAAATCTTACGGGACTAATGACCTCTGTAGTTGACGCGCCCGGAATCATGAACAATCAATCAATCAATCCACCGAACTGAAAATATAGAGAAGTTTCACCTTCCGGCTTTTCTCACCGCAAAGAGTCAAGAGCCAAAATTCCTAAATCTTGCTTCTGCACTTGTTTCCATTCTTGCCGCTAAAGAAACGCACCGGCGGCTCCAGGGGAGCGGGGTGCACGCGGAGGAGTACGGGAGCTCCGTTGCAACTGGAAGCCCGCGTATCCATTGCGCCCGCCTGCCCGCGCGCGCCACGCGATATGAAACCAAGAGGCCCGGGCTTTTGTTTGCGTTGTCGCGGCGAGATGAGACGACAAAGCGGCGGCGGCGGCGGCGGCGGCGGTGGGTGTAGCGCTAGTGGCATTTGTGCTAGCGGGCCCGGCCGTGGGCGTCGAAAGGAAAAGGAGGCGTATTCAATTCCACCCGGCGCAGGCCTTTAGCAGGTGCCAGTGACATTTCACCCCACATTTGCGCTTTTCGCTGTCACGTTGCTCATTCTATCTCCAACTCACAAACCTGTAAGTTTCAATGGCTGCAGGCTTCTGTAGTGGTTTAAATGTTGTTGTTTGTTTGTTTGTTTTTGTTAAATTTTAACAAGTCGTAAAGAGTAGCGATTTATTAATAAATTAAACCCAGATATTAGGAAATCATTCATGATCATCAATCATTTTATCGTCCATAGTTTTTTTTCACATTAGGTATGTAAATGCCAATGGTCGTGGACAATGATCGTGCAGAAGATTAAAAAATAGAGAGACAGGAGGCTTTGATGTATAAGAAGAGAAGATAGAAAACAAAGTTTGCCAGAGGAGGATGTTTTGGAGGTATTTGAAAAAGCTGAAAATAAAGTTATAAAGTAATAAGAGTTGTGAAATAGGACGATATTTTATGACAAGATGAGACACGGGAACATTATGAAATGAAGTGCTGAAGTTCACGAGTAATAATCTTGTGTCATAAACGGGGCCGGAATTATCCGAGAAATAATCAAGAAAAGTAAATGCATTGATATTATGAACTAAAAAGGAGAGCAATAATTTAGTGCAAGGAAAATAAAAGGACTTAAAAAGGGTGGGAATATGATTTAAAACAACAGTGTAGTTTTTTGTTTTGTTTAAATAAATTTTGTTCATTTAAATAAATCATATAATTATATTTGCTCAACACAGAAGCTCGTAGTATTATTTTAGTTATATTGGTTTTATTCCACCATTCTTCACAATTTAGTCCGATGTTTTCCGTAGTGAGCATTCCGATGAACAGATCCATGTCTCGAGAATTGGTAAGTAAAGAAACTATTGATTATGTTGAGGTACTATGAAAAATTCGGGCATATTTAGAAATAAATATTTCGGTACGTCACAGTATCCCTCTTAAGACTTGATTCAATAGGTGAACTCTGCCTTTGTTGTAATAATAAATGCTGATTTCTATAGTAAGTAAATATCTATGTCAAATACATGCGTGCATACATATAGCATGTGACACTCATTGACAACATACTCACAAAGAAACCTTTTATATTAAAAACAGAATATTGTTTAAAATGACAAAATACCAGGGTACGTGTCACAATACTCTCTGCACATGCCTCATTACTCCGCCTTTCGAATCGACAAGCGCGGCAAGAACAATGGCGAACACATTTAGCACGTCGGTCGATGACAACCACGGAAAAATGGTATTACCTGCACACATTTTCTTGAGCCTTCACTTCCCTGGGCACGTGAGGGGTGAGGGTATTGATATTTTTTTTCTATGGGACTCTTAAATCCAATCTTCAACTCGTTTCTTGATGGGAGTGAGCATTTCTGGTTATCAGATTTTGTCAAAACACTCTTTGCTATTCTTTATTCTGAATTCCAATTCTTCTACGATTTAAATAGAGTGACTCCCCAAGGTCGGGAGGTGAAAGCAGAGACGGACACTGACATGCAATCAGGAGCTTCAATACCAAACATGTCAGTGGTAACGAAGCTTCCAATTGGATTATCGCTTCACAGTTGGCATCTGACTTCCTTTTCGCGCTGGCGCACTGAGTGCACCAGTCGCATTCTTTTGGTTCCTGACGACAATAAGTGCATCATATTGCATTATCTCTTACGCTAACCTTTCTTTAGAGTTTCTTTACAGTTTGAATTCAATTCGTGTTTCAATTGCCCCGTTGCTAGTCGTGGGAGTAAGCCAGCTGAATTCTGTCTAAAAGGTTTTCGGCGCACTGTGCGCGCCGCGCGAGTAATAGTGTAAATACATAAAATAATCATTTCTTTTCAATGTAGACGTTGTAGAAATCAATTATTATATACGAGTATGATGGTATGAAATATGGATAAAAGAGATTATAAAAATACATATCAATATTTTACACAATCACTCGTTCACATTGCCTTGAACTTCGATTTTTAGTTAGACCAACTCAAAATTAAATAAATTTCCATTTTATTGTATCATTTCCACGAATGTATTAAGATTATTAGTACATACAAGAAAATATATTGCTCTAATTCTTTTTATTTTCTATTATTTTACTATTCTCATATATATTCAGTGCTACCAGTGTTATCGTTCTAAAGAGATTTATAATAATTCATTTATATTATAATATATAACTATTTCTAATGAATTAAAAATTAATTTGGGGCGCGTTCTGTGAACTAAAATTTTACAATAAGCCTTATGCAACTGTATGCCTTATTAGAGGCATACAATACAATATATTTCGTTTTGTAAATTTCATTAGCATATAATTAACACCAAATATTGTTTTATGCAATAAGTTATAATTTTTCTTAATAAATAATACTAATTTATCGCAATTCTTGTTTTTGTTATTGCATAAACAATCGTTTCTTTGTTGGCGCACTCAGTGCTCCGCGCGAGTAATTATGTGTCAGAAAGAGACGTGAGTAATTAAAGGTTAAATCGGGCAATAGTTACAGAGTAGGGGCATATATTGCAGGGTTCAAACGATCCTGCGAGGATATTACCGGTGTCACCCCTTCGCTGAGGTAATACACTCCCCGTAGCACGCATATGAGCTTCGAGGCGGAGTAATACGTGGCGTGTAGGATGGCGCAGATTCGTGTGTCTCTTAGTGGACTTGCGAGCTGCAACACTGGCGTTGCTCCTGCATTCTCCAGTGGTTCAAAACTAAGAGGAGACAATCGCGTTCATTTTTGTTATCGTGATAAGACGCCGCCACCTACCTCAACTGCTCGAAAAATCCTTGCTTCTCCGGTATAATGATGTAACTAAGAAATTTAGAAAATTGAAATTTCAAGGTAAATCAGTTCAAACATTTTTTGAAGTGGAAAGATTCTTTATCTATGACATTACACCAATTACCGCTTGATAGCAGATGAAAAGATATTTCATGGAAAGAGATCGCTATTTGTACTTAAGTAATAATGTTGTCCAAAAATACAGTATCATAAAATCAATTTTCAGAAACCAAAACACCAAGAGACATAACAGTCTTTTATATAACTTGAAAATCGTCGATTAATGGTAAGTAAATGAAGTTGCGGCGAAATTAAATCGCGCTATTGTGTATAAAAATGTTTTGTGAGTTACAACAGAATTCTGGGAAACAATCAAATGTTAAACGCTTTACATTGTCAAGTTTACAACGACAAGTTTTCCAATGGCATCACACACCATTCCTACTCTTCCAACACGCTCCCCGCAGTCCCTGTTCTTATCTCACACGCCAAATAGGAATAACACAAATAAATGTACGAATATCTGGCTCTCGAAATTAAATAATGTACACGCAATCTCTGAAAACCTCCCTCCCGAACAACCAGCTGCCCTCATGACCCTTGACATTCAATCTCGTACTTTCAATTATATTCCATTTGCAAAACATCGCTGAGCAACTATTAACTAACATTATGAACTAAATAATGTATTCTCTCACGAAAATGTACAGTAACATCCTTGGCATTACACCCTAGATTATTCTTAAATTTCTTCAAAAATTAAATAACATTTAGAAACATATCTTCACTATATAATTCCTCTACCGTGAAACCCCATTACCCAATTCCATAACATGTCATACTATGTATATTTTAAACAAATACACATTATGCATTAGCCCAATTCGGTTAACCGTAAAAATAAAGTTGTATGAAAATATTACATATATTTGTATTTTGTTACTCTAGACCTTCACGTGTAAAGCCAGTGAATAAAAATAAATTTAAAAAAAGAAAGATTCTCAGAGGCTTTAATTATATGAGAGGAATGATTTAGTTTAGAAGTGAGTTATGATTTCCTGAGTTATGATTCAGATTTTGCATTAACGTGTCATATCATTTGTTTGCCATCAGATGGATCATAGGATGCCGTCTTTTGGTGCAAGTAAATTCGGAAACATGTATATAAAATCGAATTGATTATTTAACTTTTAGTGCAATTTAAATTTACGAGTCTAAACCTTTCTGCTTGTGAATAAGCATGTCGCAATATTTAAGTGTTGTCTCGCACACCATTCATATTTGATGGAACTCACAGTTCAGGGCCAGGGCTTGGCTGTAAGATGTCGGGTTTCAGTAGTATCTAATCACACTTTCAAAATCCTGATGTACTCACTGCGGAATATTTCATCAGATGAAGTTAGTACACATACTATCACCACCAACCATTTTTAAAATGAACTAGGAAAACCCGGCAGACGTTGTTCTGCCCTTCATTTCCCTCTTTCCTCTCCCATCTCTCTTTCTCACTGTCTCTCCCTCCTTCCCTCACCCTGGCTATGTCTGTCTGTCTCTGTATGTCTCTGTCTCTGCCGCTCTGTGTCCCTCTCATTCACAGTTACTTGCACATTCTGCTCGTCTCTGAGCACGTGAGGTAATATCAGGAAGCACCTGACCAGCAAAAATGTAACAGAATACTTGAGAAGAGCTCATTCTGTAGATTACGGTGTGAGAAACGTGTGTGTGTGTGTATATACATATATATATATATATATATATATATATATATATATATATGTATGGTGAGTCACGTAACTTTAGCACCTCTTATAACTTTTGAACGGATGAAGATATTGCAAAGCAGTTTTCACAGAAGTGCATGAGGGAATGGGGCTAATTGATATGTGTATTCATTTCTATATTATCACTTGTAGTTTACGAGATATTTGAGGCAACTTCGTTTTTTTAAATGGAACTATACATATTTTTTCAGTCTGTCATGACGAGCGTAAAAAGACGAATCCAATGATATACATATTGCCATATGTTAGATAAGCATTTTTTTGAGAAATTTTGATTTTATTGCGACTAGTGTTAACGGATATTTTGAATCTAACAGTTCGCCACTGAAGGTCACGCAGCGCTCCACCAGCGAACTCGCGCTCAGAGAAGGGGAGGGATCTTAATATTTGAAGTTACGAAACATATTCTAAATATTCACAAAGCTGTTGCGTTTTTTTCCTTGTCCTCTGCTTTACATCCATCCGCAATTTCTTTTTTTTACTACTTAAGGATTGAAAATACGGATTTGTCATAAGTAATATGAATTGAAATAAGATTGTTAGTTCAAGTTAATTTAAAGGGGTGTCATACTGAAGGATATAACAGGATCTTGGAAACTAAACATAATAAGAACAAATTATTAAGATTGTACAAAGAATAACGCAAATTTTCAGCAAATAGTTTTATTGTTACTCATAATAGAACCCTAAGAAAATAAAAAAATGCATCAAGATAACGGCAATTACTAAAATAAAAATATAGACCAAAAATTCTAAATTACGCATGGTCAAATAAATTATTTATAGTTAAAATTTGAACACATTACTTAAGCATGTGTTCAATATGACCACCGTCTACAGACAAACACATCTGCAGGCGCTTTTCAAAAGAGTTTCTAACTGCAAGCAGTGTTTTATTTTTAACTTTAGAGCATGCCGTTACAATGCGTCTTCGCATATCTTCTGGTGTAGTTGGAGCCTCTTGGTACACTTGGTTTTTAAGATAATCCCAAAGAAAAAAAAATCTAGCGGTGTCAAGTCTGGGAACGCGCGGGCCAGCGAACTGTACCACCACGTCCTATCCAACGCCCTAGGAACTTAATGTTCAAAACGTTTGTCGCCACATTTGAGTAGTGTGCAGGGCAACCATCATGCTGGAACTACATATTCATGCGTTTCTCCAGCTTCACATTTTCTAGAAGTGTCGGTAGAACCGTCGACAGAAATTCAGTGTATCGTGCTCCATTTAAAGTATTTTCCAGAAAAAATGGTCCTATAATTTCATCACCCACTATTCCACACCATACATTCAATCTCCATTGACGCTGGTGCTCTACTCGCCGAAGCCAGTGTGGATTATCTACTGCTCAGTAGTGCATGTTTCTTAAATTCACGTTACCATGGCTAGTAAATGTTGCTTCGTCAGTAAATAATACCCGATCCCAAAACGTGCTGTCATCCCTTATCTGGCCAGAGCAAATCTACAAAATGCTACGCGTCTTGCAAAGTCTCGACCTCCCAGTTCTTGATGAAGGCAAACGTGATAAGGGTGGAATTTGTGTCGGTGTAGAATGCGAATCACACTTGATTGCCTTACACCTACATCTTTGGCAATACGTCGTGAACCCGCATGTGAATAAGGTGATGTCATAGTCAGAACCGCGATTTCACTGTCTTCATTGGGAGCTGTTCTCTTTCTCTTTCTGTTCTTGTATTTGAAAGAACTTGACGTCAAAAGCCTGGAGTACACATTAAGAAACGTCTGGCGAGACGGAGGTCGACGATCTGGATATAAGTCGCGATACCTCACGACAGCTCTTGAGCTTCGACATTCTCCGTACACTAGTATCATGTCCAACATTTCTTTATTGGAGAACATTCTGTTTCAAAATATTGAAAACTTATTTTATTGTCATAAGTAACATCACGAGAAGTGCTGTGCTAGCCGGTAAATTCACGACTCGCGTAGCGAGGAGTGAATTTACCGGCTAGCACAGTACTTCGAGTGATATTTAGTGTGACTATTTCACGAATAAACACATTACATGATTTGAAAGGATAACTTAAATCACAGGAATTACGAAAAAGGAAAATATTACTCAAAATTACAACCGAAAAATGAAAACCTTTCATTCAGTTCCGACTTATCACTGCCTCCTGGAATAACTTATGATCAAGTAACATTTAAATTACAGTTTAATGCAGAAAATGATTTCAAATATGTTTCAATTTTATGGTAATAAAACTTTCGGAAAACAATTATAACGAGGCTACTGACAAGAACATTTATTAAAAGCACAATCATTAAAGTTGTAGAAAGTTAGTTTCCAAGTCTTGGTCTTCCATAGAAGTATTTGAAATGGAAGAAGTACAAGATGAATTAGCAGCAGAATTCGTCAATTTCGAATGGATTGAACACACGTGTGTACTCATTAAAATATAATTATAAATATAATCATTAAATAATTTTGTTTGTAACGTTCCACATAGTTTTGATGGCATATTCTTTGTACTCTTCACAATCTAATCTTCGTATATTAATTGCCTAAAACATGTACAATTTCTTCATTTGTAGTTTGTGCTGTACATTTGTATTTTCTGTCTTGACAAAATTCTTGAAATTTCTTTTACACACTTTTTCTGTTCCTTTTGCTGTTTTTCGGCACTGAATCTTTAATAACAGATTCTATTTCAGAGTTTTAAACATTACCAAAACCACACATTTTAATATTATATTGATGCACAAGAGCTATTTTGGAGGTGAAACAATTGCTATCGTTTTCTTAAAAAGGTAAACAAAGGTTTTACAGCGATAAAAAAGGTAAACAAGCTGATGGCGATAAACATCTGGGATTGGTTTAATTTGAATATATCCAGGCTTACCATTGGCTACTTACGACGCGGATAGACATGAGTGAAATAGTCTGTAAAAGAACAAAAAGATCTCAATAACCAAATTAATACTAGCGTGAAATTTATTTTATAGTACGTCCAATTATAAACACGTCAATATTCGTACAGAATCAACATTTTAAAAGAATTATGTGTTGTTATTACCTGAATCTCCTAATGAATAAATCTCTCTAGCCCTTGTTCTCACTCGTTTCTCACTCCAACTTTCCAGAGCTACTGGCAGAAGCAGCAATGTATTTCGAATACAACCCTTTTATAGACGGTTCGCAAGTTGCCTTGGCACTTAAGCCAGAATATCTGCTACTCTACGACAACTGTTGTTTCGAATAAAGAATATTGATTCTCAAAGAAGTAACAGTCGGTAGACTGAATGGAAATGATGGTTTGGATGGAAAGCAGAGTTCAGGGAAATAATTGCAACAAGTTGTGAAGAGTAATAATGTAGGAATGATTACCTTTATTTACTATTTATTACAATATTTTGGAATGTATTTTTATTTTGGTGAATAGTATCCAAAGTTAGTATATGCTTATTAACATTAGAATTGTTTACTCAAAATGTGCAATATTCTTTGTACAGTTTTAATTATTTTTTCTTATTGTGTTTTGTTTCAAGATCCTAATAAATCCTGTGATATAAAAATGGAGTTAAAGTAATAAACAATTTTATTACATACATACTTATGACAAATCCTTATTTTCGAACCTTCAATTCAAGAAAGACAAAAAATCTGAAAGTACAGAGGAAAAAACCGCAACAGCTTTGTTAATATTTGGAATATGTTTCGTATCTTCAAATATTAAGATACCTTCCCTTCCCATCCCTCCCATCCCCTCCCCTCCCCCCTCCCCTTCCCATCCCGTCCCTAAGCGCACGTTCACTGGTGGAGCGCTGCGTGACCTTCAGTGGCGAACTGTTAGATTCACAATATCCGTTAAACACCAGTCGCAATAAAATCAAAATTTCTCAAAAAAATTCTTATCATATGACAATATGTATATCATTGGATTTGTCTCTTTACGCTCGTCATGACAGACTGAAAAAATATGTATAGTTCCATTTTAAAAAAAAACAAAGTTGCCTCAAATATCTAGTAAACTACAAGTGATAACATAGAAATTAATACTTATATCAATTAGCCCTATTCCTTCATGCACTTCTGTGAAAACTGCATTGCAATATCTTCATCCGTTCCAAAGTTATAAGAGGTGCTAAAGTTACGTGACTCACCATATATATAAGGGTGAGTCACGTAACTTTAGCACCTCCTGTAACTTTTGAACGGTTGAAGATATTGCAATGCAGTTTTCACGGAAGTAAATGAGGGAATGGGGCTAATTGATATGTGTATTGATTTCTCTTTTATCACTTGCATTTTACGAGATATTTGAGGTAACTTTGTTTTTTCAAATGGGACTATACATATTTTTTCAGTCTATCATGACAAGCGTAAAAAGACGAATCCATAGATATAAATATTGTCATATGTTAGATAAGCATTTTTTTGAGTAATTGTGATTTTTTTTGCGACTAGTGTTTAACGGATATTTTCATTGTAACTGTCAGCCCCACAAGGTCACGCAGCGCTCCCCCAGCAAACGCGGGGTCGGGAAAGGGAAGGGATTTTAGTACTTGAGGATACGAAAAATATTCACAAAACCGTTGCACTTTTTCCTGAACTCTCCTTTTCATCTTAATCCATTTCCAGTAATTTGGGTTTCTTAGGGATTGAAAATACGGATGTCTTAAGTAGCATTTATTGAAATAAGATTATTTCTATCCCTAAGTTATTATTATATTCGTATTAACATTGAAATTGTTTGCTCAAAATATACAATATATTTTTGTACAGTTTTAATTATTTATTCTTATTGTGCTTTGTTTCAAGATCCCATTACTACGTATCTTATGAAATCCCATTAAATGGAGTTGAAGTTATAAACAATTTTATTACAATACAAACTTATGACAAATCCTTATTTTCCATCCTTTAATTCCTTCAATCAAAGAAAGACGAAAATGTGAAAATGCAGAAGGACGGAAAGCACAGTTCAGGAAAAAACTGCAATGGTTTTGTGAATACTTGGAATACTATGTTTCGTATTTTCAAATAAGATCCCTCCCCTTCCCTTCCCTTCCCTCCCCTTCCCTTCCCTTCCCTTCCCTTCGCCGGGCGCACGTGTGCTGGTGGAGCGCTGCATGACCTTGTGTGGTGGACTATTCAAAACGTCCGTTAAACCCCGGTCGCAAAAATCAAAATTAATCAAAAAATCCTTATCTAACATATGACAATATGTACATCATTGGATTCGTCTTTTTACGCTCGTCATGGTGGACTGAAAAAATATGTATAGTTCCATTTGAAAAAACAAAGTTGCCTAAAAAATCTCGTAAAATACTAGTGATAAAATAGAAATTAATGCACGTATCAATTAGTCCCTTTCCCTCATGCACTTTCGTGAAAACTGCATTGCAATAACTTCAACCGTTCAAAAGTTACAGGAGGTGCTAAAGTTACGTGACTCACCCTGTATTATATGTTTGTGTGTGTGTGTATGTACATATAGATTGAAAGTGCTTTTGGTGAGAAATGAGCTATAGAACTCTCTTCTCGTGTCAAGACCCGTACCAACCCCCTGGTCTGACCGTAGCGTGACGCCATGAGCTTCTAACTCCTCCCCGCCGCTTTGTCATTGCCAGCGCGAACACGGGCGAAACAACGGGCTGCCGTTATGAAAAACACAACAATACATCGCCTCGCTCCCCCCTTCAGTCGTTGTGTCACGTGTGCGCCATTACGTATTATCGCGAGGGGAGCGCGGATGCAAAATAAACCGGACGAAATTCTCTACAGCACAACCGTCGAAACAATGCACGCCTGTGCCTTGCTTACTAAGGGTATGGGTGGAGTGGATCAGTGTTCGGCAGAATTCGCGTTTGGGCAAACATGACCGCTTACGACCGAATATTTCAAACACTCACCTAAGCGCATGTACGGTCACACTGCGTGGTGAACACGGCCAAACATCCACGTCGACAGAATGGTACCAAATGAATTTGAATTATGGGGCCGGGGGTTTTCAACATTGACACATACGCATTTGTTTCTTTATAAAGAGAAGACCTGTTTAAAGCCTTTGATTCAAGGTACCACAACACTAACATTAGACAATTATGGCAGATACAGTAATTTCAGAAGAATTGAATGAAATGGGCTAAACCGAAAAATGAACCAAACCTCACACAGCAATACGAATATAAAGATACATTTAGAAACTCAGCGAGCAGTCTTACACTTTTCCCTTCCACTAATGTGGTCTACGAGCATACGCGCTGATTTGGAATGAAGGTCTGGTGCAGTTACAAGCAGTGTGACAACTACCTTCCAGCAGAATCGCTCTGCCATTCGCCCCTTACCTTTACTTCGGTCAATCACCCAATTTAGTATTAATTAACCATGAGGAGCATAGAGAATAAAAATTGGAAGGCAGGAATAAGGAAAGAGGTAGTTTATCACAATATATCACTTTATGCAATCGCACCTTGGCACACGTAACCAGAAAATCGACATGGCTGATTACCGTTCGTAAACGATTCTGCCGCTAGAAGCGCTGGTATCAAACTCTATGCTTTCTACACGAAAAAAGTATAAACATGTTCATAATTTTGTCAGGTAGAAAGCGTAAAATCTGGACTGCATGAAGAATCTACTCGAAAGCTGTACCGTGTACATCGGCTTACAGAAGAGAAGGAAAAGAAGTGAATATAATAAATTATTACCTGAGAATCCTAATATTAGCACCAATATCTATAAATAATAATAATTATTATTATTAATATTATTATTATAACGATAAAGTTACAATTTTGAGCTACTCAGTAAATATTAAAGGATTTCCAATTGTCGAATATCTTAAATTGTCCTTCAGAAGTGCAGAGTTTGGAACTAATGAATGAGGGTTTCAAATTCAGATTGTAAAATTCGTTGCATAATATAAATAATTAAATCGGAATTACTTCGATTCGGAAGAAATTCTTTTAAAGAAAGTTATGAAAATGTATTACATGAAGATTTCCGAAGTAATTTTATTTATCTTCTACAAATCATACAAATAATTTCACTTATTTTCACCGCTTGTAAATATTCGTAAGCATATATTACGGCATCCTATATATCTATGTCCTTTTGGGACTAACGATCATAATTTATGCGCAAAATAGCTATTGTTTGGAGATCACATTACAGGTCCAATACAAAAATCTTTAGGTAACGAGATTTTTATCTTTCGCATTTATTCTTATCTGTTCACCATGCAAAAAGAGAAGTGATACAAATACGGGTGTTCGTCGCTAATTCTATAATTTTCTCACGACTAATTGCACGATTCTCACCGACTCGAAAGAAACCGTACAGCCACCCGGGGTAATGGTTGGGCGACAAATACGGATACCAAATACGGTAAAAAGACCACGTCTCCACAAAAATTCCTTAGGTAAAATAAAATAAAATAAAACTTTTAGTGCTTTGAACGAGGAGCACGGGCGACCGTCATAGCCCCAGGGGAAAGTCCTGTGCAAGCCACGTGCAGCTCCGTTCGCCTGGCTTCTCGGACCGACGGCGGCGGCGGCGGCGGCGGCGGCGGCGGCGGCGGCGGCGGCGGCAGCGGCGGCGGCGCGCGGCACCAACTTCGTGCAACTGCCAGGCGGCCAAGGCCATCGCCATGGCCACCCGAATCTAATAACGGCGAAGGAGGCGACGACCACGCGACCGTCGGAAGCTGCTGAATAAGACTGGGCCGTTGCACCACGCAGTGGAAAGACCCACATGGAACTATGGTCCGATTAAAAATTAGTTGGTGATTGACAGTTGCGATTGGAAAGGCGCGACATTGACAGGTTCCGTACCACTGAGCACGTGTTTCCGGGACACGAAAATAGACACTCGAAATAAATACTTATAAAAGTAACCAAATAATACACTCATATTGCATGAAGATACAGGCTTCAGAAGCACAACTGTCAATCACCAACTTATTTTAACGGACCCTAGCATTGGAGAGGAGCAGTTATTGATTGGCCGATTTATGAGCTCCAAGGTGTTGGTCTTTTCAAGCGATGCATCCAGGATGTGTGTGTTTGTGGGGGAGGGGGAGAGGGACTATAGGTACAGTGTCCAGCCGACTTGATATTTTTCATAAAGAATTCTTCCTTTATGCTGAGTATAAATGTCTTTTAATTTATTGACTTATAGTTAATAGTTATAACGTTAACGGATTAATATTTTAAATTAATTTTGTTAATACAGAAATCAAGCCAAATCTATATTTGTGGATTCGTATCCCTGGCTTGGGGAAGGGTGATGAAGCTCCCCGAGCCCCCGCTGGATACGTCTTTGATATTTTCTATTACAAAAACGTCCGTAAAACGTCCCAATACTAGTTAGATTTACATTAAATGCGTGAACTGAGTGTTTTTCAAGATTGAGGGCTTTTGCCGTGACCGATAGATCAAGTCAAATAAAGCAATCGAGATTCTGGAAGAAAAAATTATTTTGATGACGAAAGTTGTACATTTTTTCTACGATTAAAATAATTTTGTTTTCGATTAGAAATCATTGTTTCATCTTTTCTCTTCATCTATCGAAATAAGTGACGTTCGTCACCTTAAAGGCGTTGCATTTCTAAAGTAGACAAAATAATATTAAGACGCCACGAGTAGGCTAAAACTAAAACTACCGAGTGGGAAATATTTATACGTGACAGATTATGAATTAATAAGTATAGAGAAGGAAACTTTTGGGCACGAACCCCCACAACGGGTTTCGTGTTCTCGTGGTCAAGTGCGGACTGAACTGTCATGCTGTTGCTACCAAGGAGTCCGCTATCGGTGCAGGGCCCGACGACCCAAAGAGCAGTGTACGGGTGTAAGAACCAGTGGCGTAGCGTCAGGGGACGCTGAGATGCTGAGCATCCCCGTATATAAGAACCTTAAATACTGTATTGATAATCTTACAAGTGGTCTGTTGAGCGAAACACGTTTTGTATTAATTTTAAATTGATTTCCTATGATTGAATTCGGCGGGCTGTTGAAGCTGGCCTCTGATTGGTTGGAAGCTAAAATACTTCAGCGTCTGCCGCCACATTGCGACGAGCAATGACGCATGCGCAGATGGCGAGGTCCCCCTCTCCCCTCTTCATCCCTGGCCCTGAGAAACCCGGCTGCTTTACGCTAGCGTCCAGAGCGTCTACTGCGGAAAGAAGCTCGTTTGTGCACGAGAGCGCAGCACACTTCAGGCGTTCAGTAAATTATCTTTCTCTCTCTCTCACTCGGGAGTCCCCGCTTGGTCATGGGTACAAACTGTAGAAATAGTGCCTGACTACTATTTCTTAATTAATATCCAAGAAATTGTATTATCTCTTAAATAGATTACATATTATTTAAGTCTGCAATGTATAAATTAACAAATGGTCTTATTGCCATTCGCGTATAAGAATTAAAGCTGAGCCATTGTATAATTTGCTTTCAAGACATCGGCAGCCCTGACTGCTGTGAGGATTTTGTGGGAAGCGCCTACACCGTCGTAAGCAATCGAGATCGTGGAAGTAGTCCCAGTGTATCTGCCTTGTGTTGCGTTCGACTGTTAGACGAAGTAGTTGATAGTGACATTTTGTGTGTTATTGTTGAGCATCCCCAAACGTGTGAGTCACGCTACGCCACTGGTAAGAACCACAAATTGCAGTGTACGGGTTAAAGACTGAATACAACCGTGTACCGAGTGTTGCAGGAGAATGGATTGTACCCGTTTCACTACACCAGAGCCACAAATTGCGCGTTGTTTTCCCTCAGCGGATGCCGTATTGTGAGTGACCGCTACACCTCGTCGCAAACGGAGGAGACTTCACTAACAGCGTCTCGTGGATTGTGGACTATTCAAGCCACATTTACACGTGCCGGAATCTTTTATGCGCCAATTGCAATTGAAAGGCAGCAGAATGTATTCGGGTCACGCAGCCGTATCAACACTGGGTTTAAAGGTCGGTTATTCTAAGGGCTGCCATTCGGAGCATTCATCAATTCACCGTCCGTATGAACTCCCACGACGTTCATATGGCATACTCCCCTTGTGATTTTTTCATAAGAGTTTTCTTTCTAGAGCAGTGTTTCCAAACGGAGTCGGTATCGACCTCTGGGCGGTCGATGAAATTTTGAAGAGAGGTTCAGTGATGATCAGGGGGTCGATTGGGGGTAAACGGCCGAATATGCACTGACAATATTAATCTATATAATCAAGATCGTATTGAAAATATAAATGAAGTTATTAATTGTTTTCTTATGTAAATGATCAGAACATTTAATAATACTTTCCTAAAAATTGATAATTTAAATAACAAATAATAATTAAATATCAATCTAAAAAATATTTTTCAAAACTTTTGTTCGTATTCCTTTTGTAAGTAATTGTTATAAAGTCGTTTATGCGCAATTATTTGTATTGCGGGTATTTTGTTTACTGTATGGTATAGTAAAATGTCAGGGGAGGTCGATGAAGTAAATCTTTTTTGTAAAAGGGGTCGACGCAAGGAAATGTTGGGAATCCCTGATCTAGAGTAAAGTATTTTACCGAGTGGTCATCGCCATATTTCTCCTTAAATCTCTTTATTGTTATTATTTTTTATTTATTATTATTTCACTCTCTGAAAGTCATCTAACATGTCCAACTTTACAGAATTCCAAACTGACGACAGTATGAAGTGACGAGCGGGCGAGATCTCAGACAGTGGCTGGGTCACACTAGCTACAAAGCCTGACGGCGGCGGCGGCGGCAGCACAAAAGGGAAAAGAGGGGGAAGAGGGTCAGTGAAGCACGGCTTGCAGCAGGCGCTGATGTAACGAAGGAGTTGAGAAACTTCCGCTTTGTGGCTCTAATGAAGCAGCTCGCGTGCCCGAACGCCCGCGCAGTGTCGTGTGGCACGGACTCACGCCCGTCTGCCCTCGCTAGTGGGTCCGTCTCCCTGGGGCGGGGAGTCGATGAGCAACGACTGCGCAATATTTAAGGAATTGAATGGAGGACTTCTTGAGATTTACCGAACGAACGCCCGAACAAATGAATGAGAAAAATAGTGAAAGAACGAAATAACGAATGCGTTGTTTCATGTATGAAATACAGTTTTAAAAACTCGTAATTAAAAGTGGCATGATAAAATTGGCCAATTCAAACAATGCGATATATCAGGAGAACAATACAGTTTATTAAAACAACTTTATGGTGCACTATTAAGGTTTACATTATAAATTTTATTTAAGCTTTTAAGCTTTTTTCAAACATTCATAATTTGTTAATACAGAAATTAAGCCAAATCTATATTTGTGGATTGGTATCCCTGGTTTGGGGAAGGGTGCTGAAGCTCCCCGCCCCCCCTCTTCCTGTTCAACAATGTTTTCAAAGGGTTTTAAAATACAACTTTTTTGTAATATTAATATTTGGGAACTTTTACTACAACCTATAAGGCTTGTAATCTTCATCCATGAGAGTTGTATTCACTTTATCAGATTTAATTTGCGTATCTTTATTAACATTCCTGAGTTTTGCTTATTTACAAACTATTCATGAAAATACTCATAAAAACAGAATTTGTAGTAAAATACTTAAAATTGCATTTCAATGATAGAAATAAGATCAAACAGTCTCTCTAATCTACATCACAAACCCATCTCTTCCTCATCTCTCGGTCCTTCATTGATCCATGATTCATCCTTCATCTATTGGTCCTTTACTGATTATTTCGTGTTTCCGGTCACGTCAACTGCTATGGTCATTAGTCCCACCCGCGTAGTGCATGTTTTATCACGGGAAGTGGCGGTGTTCTCCCCCGCCGGATGGTCAGATTCGGAGCCCATCTACACATCGCCTTGCGATGTTTTCCCCAACCAGGTGCCTCCCACCAATAGGGCACCGCTCCAGTCGGGACAACCTTTAAGCTCCTGACTGGACCCGACATGTGTGGTAGAGAACTGCATGCATGTGCAGGTGTGTATGCGAAGCTCTCCAGTTAGTGTCGAAAATTCTACCATCATCGGAACTCAAACCATAGGATCTCTCAGAGGTAATGCAATTGCATCAACTGATGCGCTGAGCCACCTAACCTGGTACAGTGTATACGTTCTCTGAGTAGCAACGTAACATTCCATTTAGATTATAAGAAAGCTAGCCAATTATCCGTCTCCAGCGTATAAGGGCAGCTGAGCTGCCATGAATTCGTACTACATAACAGGACAAACCATTCCAGGTTCTATAAGCATGAAAGTTTAACGGCGGGACCAACACTGACATTTACGTGTAGCCCGGGAGTTGCCGGTAAAGAGAAACTTTTCCAATTACGCATTTCATTGCCCGAAAATGAATTTCCCAGACTCCCGAGTTCAATGTTTTAAAATGATTATTTATGAAGAAGAATTGTGAAACTATGTACAATTTTTAAAGAAAGTAGAAATTACCGAGAATTTTCAATTAAATCCCAACAAATTACTGAATTTCCCTAAAACGAAGAGCATCACAAACAACACGTACGATAAACTAATTACAAGACACACTCAAAAAGTGTTCCGAAAAATTATACTAGCTGTGTAAACGCATATTCGTTAACACTGAGAATCCTATACTCTGAATAGATTTTAATCACTAGATGCTTACTAACAAACTGATTCACCTTGTCACAGTAAAGGAATACTTTACATATCTGTAATACAAATGTCTAATGCAGGCAGAAGTTGAAAGAAACCTATTTAACCTCCGGGCGTGTGAGAGACGTTTATGGGTTTTTTCATATCAAGGAACTCGGAAGATATCACAAAACAAGGAAACATTGTAGATTTTGACTGAAACTTTCAAACACTTGTGTTATTTTTGCTATTTCTGTAGTCCACGTACCGACATTTAGAGCGTCACTGCTTACAACAGAGCCGTCACGCGACAGCTCGAAACAAGAGACCCTCCTGCCTTTGAACATTAGCTATTCACATGTGGCATTATGGAACAGCAACGTTTTTACAGTAAGATCTGTAAGCTGGAATCCATCGGGAGACAACAAAATTTCGGTTTAGGGAAGTTTCCGTTTCATGCATTTTATGACAGTTGTAATATTTACGTTTCTGCTCTGAAAGTAATAAATTACATGACTTTATTATAATTATCAAAATACGTTAACATATAACTCATAACGGAAGAAATCACCAATGAATGAATATTAAACATTCTTAACTGATAGCTTCTGAGTTGAAAAATACTCATCTTACAGGCTGCATTCGGACTGCTTGCTAACTCTTTAAACGCAGAAAGCGTCCCAACCCAGTACTATGACATTTTTATATACTCGCATAGCCTTGAGCAATGCGTATCTAATCGAGGGGTTATTATTTTCTACGCGGGTCAGGGAGACGCGTGAACAGAAGCCATGCCCGTACAACTACCCATGCTCAGAGAGTCTGGAGAGACGAAATTTCCCTATGGCCTGCGCCTTGAGAGACAAGCGATCCCAAATTCGAATTCTACGCTAACAGCTGAAGCCCCTTTCCTTCAATGTCCGTCTGCCAAGAGTAAATCGCAAGTCACACGGGGAGAGAGAATTAAAAACAAGCTTGAAAATTCATTAATTGCATTAAGAACATCTCGTGTCCCTCTGCCAATTGCATTAAATTCAGGAGGAATTCCGTTCTATAAAGCTTTCTTTTCCTACAGGATACGAAAAACCGTTCCGTTTCTGCGTTGGAGAGGTCCCGTTTTATGGAGTTAAATGCCATTTAACTTCACGGGCCGGAGAAATATTCCGGTAAAGGCAGGTTTCCGGCTTATACAGGATCCGGTTTAGATATATTTTGTATATACTTGGTATGTAAGAACTGTGATTCTGCGTACATACTGTATTATTGCAGTATTCGTGAAGTGCTCATGAATACATAATTTATTGGTGTTATACGAGAGTATTTTACTTGTTTATGAGCAGTGTGTGGGTTACTTTTTGAGAAACCATTTTGTATGATTTTGTCTTGCGGCATAATGCTGCTGAAGACCAGTAGTAAAGTGCTAATCTCATAACCTATCAAATTACCGTGTTATTATTCCACCGCATTACAATAAAAGTGATTTTTTTAACGATTCCCAAAACATGTTATTATAAATTACCTTTCTTATTTTGCAAGTTACTACGTTTTGTGTATTTTGTTAAAATACATTATTTGCATTAGTTATTAAAAAGGCCATTTCTTGAGAATGTTGCCGCTCCTGATGAAGAAAAAGATTATGATTGAGCTTTAAAGGCTCTGGAGTAACTAAGATAATTAAGGTCCATGTCAAATTACTGTAAGGAATTTGAAGGAGAGACAAACTATTTCCCATTAAATACAAATCATGCGATCTTTCCTTCTTCTTCCTTCTCCTATCCTCACCCGTTACTTACACACTCACATGTGTTACACTACCAGACATGCCGCGAGACCAGTTAGTAGTGCTGGTGCCCCGCTGGTAGTAATATACCTGGTTGGATAAAACCCCGCATGCTGACGGGTAGGTCGGCGCCGGATTTCGACATCCAGCGTGGGAAGATCATTGCTACCTCTCATGATAAAAACATACTCTGCACGTACGGCACCTTAGCAGTTGCGCGCCTGGAATCATCAATTAATCAATGTTAATTAGCATAATTATTATGTCCCAAATCAGAAGATGCTTTCCATTTCCCCGAAGGAGGCTAAAACGCTTGTAGAGGGATAATTTGTAGCACCTGAGCGTCCCTCCCATAGGGGCAGGTAGATGGTGTTACGGTGGCGGTCTCTAATCTTACCATAACGCGTAAGAGCATGCGTCACGGTTAAAAATATATACTGCAATTATCGCAGCTCAGTCCTGAATCTCCGCAGAGAAGATATACGTGCGAAATGAAGCCACAACCAATCCGAGGTCGTGTAAGAATGGTTTCCTCGCGCCCACCAACAGAGGAGGAATAAACTTAAAGTAGATGAAATGCTCTATTATCGTGAGTATAAAATACTGATTTATGAGAGAAATACTGTATGAATGCTGTCACTTTGTTTACCTTGCAATAAAACTTTTGACAAAAAGCTTCGTACTCCACCAAAGGCACTGTAAAGATTTGTATATCTGGTTTAACTGTGGCAATTTCTGATTCCTGGTCAACTGTTTCATTTCCAGTATTCTCACATTGCCAAGGACCAAATCGAAGTTGTAATGATGCAGCAATAAACGAGTTGTTTGGTATTGGTTACTCACAGTAAAGACACAACTTACCATAATGACATCGCTTGAGCAAATTTTAGTACCTCCAAGAGAACAGCAATATGAACAGTAGCATGAAGAGCCAATTCGGAAGGTGGGTAATGGCTTTAGAAAGCACGTAATGCTTTGTCATTTCTGAAGGAACCCTCAGCGTGGTAGGGAGTCATGGATTTTATTTCCTGAATGCGCGTAATAATAATAACAATAAAATAATAATAATAATAATAATATCCTAGACTATTGAGTTTTGCAACGCTAGTATGAAGTCGTGGAGTACCAGGTTACTAATACACAGCGGAAAGGAAGCAGTAGAAACCAGAAGTATTCAGATTAACAGGGGTATTTTTCAAGGAGATTCACTATCCGCTCAGCTGTTTTGCATTAGTTTGATCCCACTATCCAGACAGTTGTCGCAAGCTGACTTTGGTTTTAAGCTCCATGGTGATGAAAGGCCAGTATCACATTTGTTTTACATGGATGACCTGAAAGTGTTTGCTAAGAATGAAGCGATTCTCTCCCAAATGCTGTCTGTCGTGAATGACTTTAGCAATGACATCTGCATAAAGTTTAGTCTTGACAAGTGTGCAAAAGTCAACTTAAAAAAGAGGCAAACTGGCAACGTCAGAGAGCATTGAATTTGATATGCACACTGTGATTCAAGATCTTGAGCCAGGTAAAACACACAAAAATCTGGGCATTGAAGAATGTGAGACCATCTCGAATGACACAATGAAAGAGAGAATTCACAAAGAGTATTACAGAAGAGTGAGACTTGTCCTGCAGTCTGCTCTGAACACCAGGAATAAAATATCTGCAATTGGTAGTCTGGCGGTGCCTGTAGTAGAGTACAGTTCCGGACTAGTGGACTGGACTGAGCAAGAAATTCGCATCATTGATTGAAAAACCATAAAACCGCTAACAGCGCATCATGTCGCTCACCATACATAGACTTTATGTGTCACGTAAGGAAGGAGGAAGAGGCCTCAAACAAATTGAGGCCTCCTGGCGCAATGCAATAGTTGGAATGGGAAACTATGTACTCAGTCATCAAGATGACCCTCTAATGAGGCAGGTCATGAAATCTGACCGAAGAATGGGAAATAGAGGAATTGTTAGTGTAGCAAAAAGCATTGCAAAGAAAACTATTCAAGACACGTCGAATAACACAGATACTGAACTTTTGGTATTACTAAATATTACTAAATATGATACAAAAAATATTAAAGAACTCGTGGACAATATCTCGTACTACTCCATGGACAATATCTAAAAAGAATGGACATGGTGCAGATCAATAAAGATGAACGACTTATGTGGCTTAAAAGGTGAAGAATGAAGCCAGAAGCGGAAGCAGTTCTAGTAGCTGCTCACGATCAGGCGTTGAGAACACATTATGATAAAGCGGTTCTGAAAATTTCCCAAGATGACAAATGCCGCATTTGCCAGGAGCAAGTAGAAACCATTGATCATATTGTCTCAGATTGTCCAATTCTAGCAAAGACCGAATACTTAAAAAGACACGACAGACTTATTGAATTTTGCAAGGCTGGTATGAAGTCGTGGAGTACCAGGTTACTAATATACAGCGGAAAGGAAGCAGTAGAAACCAGAAGTATTCAGATTAACAGGGGTATTTTTCAAGGAGATTCACTATCCCCTCTCCTGTTCTGCATTAGTTTGATCCCACTATCGAGACAGTTGTCGCAAGCTGACTTTGGTTTTAAGCTCCATGGTGATGAAAGGCCACTATCACATTTGTTTCACATGGATGATCTGAAAGTCTTTGCTAAGAATGAAGCGATTCTCTCCCAAATGCTGTCTGTCGTGAATGACTTTAGCAATGACATCTGCATGAAGTTTGGTCTTGACAAGTGTGCAAAAATCAATTTAAAAAGAGGGAAACTCAGAACGTCTGAGAACATTGAAATTGATACGCACACTGTGATTCAAGATCTTGAGCCAGGTAAAACTTACAAATATCTGGGCATTGAAGAATGTGAAACCATCTCGAACGACAGAATAAAAGAGAATTCGTAGGGAGTATTATAGGAGAGTGAGACTGGTCTTGCAGTCCGCTCTGAATTCCAGGAATAAAATATCTGCAATAGGTAGTTTGGCGGTACCTGTAGCCGAATACAGTTTTGGACTAGTGGACTGGACTGAGCAAGAAATTCGCACCATGGATCGAAAAACCAGAAAACTGCTAACAATGCATCATGTTGCCCACCCTCGAGCTGATATACATAGACTTTATGTGTCACGTAAGGAAGGAGGAAGAGGCCTCAGACAAATTGAGGCCTCCTGGCACAACGCAATAGTCGGGTTGGGGAAGTATGTAGTCAGCCATCAAGATGACCCTCTAATGAGGCAGGTCATGAAATCTGACTGAAGAATGGGAAACAGAGGCATTGTTAGTGTAGCAAGAAGCATTGCGAAGAAAACTAGGCAAGACACGTCGAATAACACAGCCACTGAACTTCTGATGCTGCTAAACATGAAGTGTGAGACACAAAAAATGTTAAAGAAATCGTGGAGAGACAAACCACTCCACGGATAATACCTAAAAAGAATGGACAAGGTTCAGATCTGTAAAGATCAATCATTTATGTGGCTTCAAAGGGGAAGAATGAAGCCAGAATCCGAAGCACTTGTAATAGCTGCCCAAGATCAGGCCTTGAGAACACGAGATTATGATAAAGCGGTTCTCAAAATTTCCCAAGATGATAAATGCCGCATTTGCCTGGAGCAAGTAGAAACCATTGATCATATTGTCTCAGCTTGTCCAATCCTAGCAAAGACCGAATACCTTAAAAGACACGGGTGTGTAGCTACCTCCACTGGCAGATCTGTACCGCCCTCGAAGTTCCAAACACATGCCCCAAGTGGTACGAACACTCACCGAAACCGGTGACGTCTGTTGGATTGTGTACGATATTGTACTACCAACAAATTCAAACTGATCGGACGATAGCGGCAAACAAACCGGATATAGTTATCCGGGATTTGGCGAAAAAATCTTGTTTACTTATCGATGTTGCTGTACCTTGGGATCAGAACGTCGGTACCAAGGAGGCAGAGAAACGTCTTAAATACAAGAGTTTGGAAATCGAGATCAGCCGAATGTGGGGCGTAAAAGCACAGGTCGTCCCGATAGTTATCGGAGCTCTGGGATTTGTTCCGCAAAATCTGAGTAAGAACTTGTCTAAACTCCCCAGTAATTCAGAAGACTGGGAAGTGCAAGAAATTGCTTTATTTGGAACAACCCACATTTTGCGTAAAGTATTGTAGAGGCACTGATAGTCACCGGACCTGCTCCTTAGGTAGCTGGTTGCAACCTGGAGTAGATTTTATATTCAGCCGACTCATAACATCTTTAGTCGTAATGTAATGGAAAAAATAATAATAATAATAATAATAATAATAATAATAATAATTTGTACTGAAATACTATAACAAATGTATTTAAATATATTTGGTGGAAAGTCATGATTGATGCATCACATTAATTTACATTACCTACTATCGTATGTTCACAACGGTCAGTTTGTCAATAACTAGCATTTGCATTCACGTAACAGTTCCCTCCAACTAATCCCATCTAAGTGACAGCAGAGGTAAACACGTTCCCCAGGGCTGCCGAACAAGGTCAACAGAGTAACAGACCCCGCTCCTAGGGAATTGGACAGTCGTCTAATGTGAGTGGTCATCCAAGTGCTGATCGCTCTTTCATCTTCTACTACCACACGTTTTTCCACCACTAACACAAAAAATGTCTTCTTGACGAAGTAAAATTATCTGCATCTATCCGATGTAGTTAGAGTTTAACTCAGCGTTACTCTCTTGTAAGTAACTAACGTTACTATGGTCTCGACAATTATTATTACCTCTCGTTTTCGATGACTTCAATATCGACATCTATACAATGGATTCGATAAAATCGTGATATCGATACAAAGAATGCGCAAAGTATAATATGTTATGAAAATTTAATGCGAATTATGACAAGAAATACATTAAAAAGATCTTGAAGATTTTGAACGTTAAGCGAGGAGCCTAAACTTTTATTTAAAATGGTGTACCGACACTAAAAATTGTCAAACCTTGAAATTCACTAAAAACAACGTCCCGGATATTTGTTATGTTCTTAGTACAACCAATTGTTTCACGCACCGTAGCATCCAGTGTCTTCATACAGGAAGTCCGCACTTTATACACATTTCACCACCATCGTCCCGCGCCGGCTTATGAGCGCCGGTGACGTAACCGCGGGTGACGTGACGTCATGCGGGCGACGCCCGCTGGGCGCGGATTACGTAAGGATCGGCGGAGTAATCGGAGGAGGGGGCAGCGGTAGCGACCTCCAGAGGCGCACGCCACAGCCCGCACATCGATCGGTTCCACGGCGCGCCCCGCCCCCTGCCATACCTGACCCTTGGCCCGCCCCCATTGCCCTTCACGACCGCGCCTTCCCAACGCATTCCTCGCGGTTCCCTCTTCGTAGTCCTCATCTTGTGACACCAGTCCCTTCCGGGCATCAACCGATGTCACTGCAGTGCCTCTGACCGGGAGGTCCTAGGGTGCGAGTCCCGACGGTGGTGGCAGAATTTTTGGCCAGTGGTGTCAATGTCTGCTACAGGTGGCAGTGGCACGCTTCGTGGCACCGTAGCATGCCACAAGCTTCTCTGCTCAACTAGCTTCGGATAAGGACATTATTAGTAGTAACCCAGACGTTTTACAACAGTGATGGCGTTGTGGTGGGGTGATGAACTACGTGGAGGGGCGATTTCGTCGTGGCACTCGTGCCAAGGACTCCCGCTTGTGACATCGACCTTGATAACACTGCACTAGTTAGACAGCTAGATCGAATTCAGCCGCTGACTGGAGCAGAATTCTAGCGGCCGCCTGCTCTGATTTGTAGTTTTCCGTGGTTTCTCACGGACCGCGCGCGATCTTTCTATCCTTTTCCTTGTCCTGTCCTCACCCCTTCTCCACACACACTTACACTTTCATGCACTACACTACTACACTTGTCTGGAATCCAGTCGAGAACTTAGAGCTAGTCCCGCCAGGAAGAGAGAGCCCTGCTAGTGGGAGAAACCTGGTTGAGGGAAAACCTCCGCAAGCCTACGTAGGTTGGCGCCGGATGTCGCCATCCAGCGAGGGAAGATCATTGTTACCTTCCACCATTAAAACATAGATTATGTTTACAAGACAAACTTAGCAGTTGACGAGCCTAGAAACCCGAACCAATCAATCTATCAAGCATTCCCTTCCCACTCTTTCATTCCCATATGATTTTGATTCTCATTTGATCCCTATCCTTCCTCTTGCGTTGGTTTCCAGTCCTTCCGTTCCTGAACACCTATTTCCAGCACCCCTCCTTCAGCTAAAACACCCTTTCCTAAGCTGCTTTTTAACTTCGTCCCTTTCCACCACGTCTTCGCACTACACACCTTGCAATTCTTTCTCTTCGTTTACCTAATCCATTTCACCATACCCGAACCACTCTTACCTCCAATCCCCATTATTCCTATCGTTCAGCATTCTCCCCGCCCTTCCGCATTCTTCCTCCCAACCTATTTTTTCAGTTCCTCAGTGTCTCGCGTTCCAGTCTCCTTCCCTAATGCAAAAGAAAGCCCGCCACACTCTTCTCTCATGCTGCTTCGCAGATCTGGCTATTTCACAACTTTCCAACACACATTCCGCCGTCTCTTCTTTAGGTTCTTCTATTTCATTTTACTACTCTCTGCTCTCTCTTCCAGTTTCACATTCATGTCGCCCTTCTCTTCCATCCCTTTCTGTTTCTCCTTATTTTGCTAATCGTTTCCATTATAATTATTTCTATGTTGTCCTTTTCTCCCTTTATTTTTCACTCTTTTCACAACACGTTCCTGCCTTACCTCTTCTGTTCCCCTGCACCCACTTGTCAGCATCCTCTCTCCTTGCTTTTTATTTGAGCAAATAACACTTGTTTTCTTCCTTATCCTTCTGCTTTATGCTGGATACTCCTCTTCTCCTCTCCAGCAAACACGATCACGAAATCCTTTTCTCATGCTTTCCATTTTCTACTTTGTTCGCGTAACATCTCTCTCCTCTTCCTTGCCTTCTCTCTAGTTGACAGTCTAACATACAGTATCTCCTTTCTTCCTTGGGTTACCCTTTATTAAATCCTCTTACTATTCGACTTTCATTGAGACCTCCTTTTCTTTCTTCCATTCCTGCCGAGTAACGTAACGAGACACCGTTTTGTCTCTCCTACTCCATGCACCTTATTCCATTTTTTTCAACTTCGCTCCACCAATTTTCATTAATCTAAGCAGACGCCTCTATGATTTCGTTAATCATATTATTTTTCTTCCTGCCACACTCACCCATTTTCATTTCTTTTACCTGACACGCCCGTTGTAAGGGTCTACAATATATCTGTCCTCACCGTTGTTTCAGCCTAAAATAAGAATTCTCTAATGATCACTTGTCACCTTTTGTTATAATCAACACTAAAGTTAATTACAGTCCTGATGGATAAGGCATACTCACATGTAATGACAGATGTCTATGTTTTATCAGACTGACATGCTCTTACGGAGACCTAAATTATATTTCTTCACAACCGTTAATAAAGCGTTTTCTAACTCTCTATACAAAATTAGCTTGGTGAAGGAATTCCACCATCGCGTCAAAACACGATCGTTCTCATCAGGACGAGAAATTGTTTGATGCCGCCGCGTCGGTGTGGCATCACAATATACGTTCGACTTCGTTTTATATTGTTTGTGATCAAAATAAAGATAGATTTACACTAATCCTCCAAAACATTGTTTTTTAAAAATCACGTAAAAGGAAAGCGTAAATGAAACTTCCAAAGGAATCCAAACTTACTCATACGTATTCTTTATACACACAACCCCAGCTATCAACCTCAAAAGTTTCATCAGAGCTTACGATTTTTATTTCTACTGGTTTCCGTTCTATCATACAGACGGTAACACAGAAAATAATAATTTACTATGCAATATGATTAGAGTTTATTATAACAGAGATATTTATTTACGAGAAAAGTACAAATACTGGTTCACCGCCACTGTAAATACTATCACCGCAACGCAAAATTCAAACTTGCAAGTACTTCAAACAATTTCAATGGTCATGTGGCCGGACATACACAGCTGAACTCACAACGAACTCTGCAGCTGTTTTGCTGGGAGGCGATTTATCTCCCATCCTGTAATGGAGATCGCCACCCATCCCCCTTATTTTCATATTTTTTACACCTCAAAAAATTCATCTCTGGCGCATTGGACAAATGAGCACTGCACGTATTAGAATCACGCAGAAATTCAGGTGTCTGTCAAACACTGTTTCCTCGGGTGCACTTGCACAGACGTCTATGAACCGGGAATACAAATGTTGATCCCCCGGTATCACCAAATTCTGAAGATGATTATATGGAAATGTAGTGCAACATGCTGTATCTGCGAGTACAATAAAATTTTCCCAAGAATGTGTGTTGTAGTTTCGTTGGCGCCCTAGGTAAACACACTGCCTGGATGCGCCTCGCATTTGAGTTCTGGGCGGCTGCTGTGCCAACACCTGAGCTGTGCTGGTTGCCTATGCAGGCTGATGCAGCGATGTTGTGGCTTTCGGAGTTTCGGTGACGCTGACCGCAGTGGCGTCCACGCACGTCCTCACGGTAGGGGGCGGGGTGGGGGGATGCGGCGGGGCGTCTGACAGACACTTCGCCGTAACACGCGGCGCCGGACGGGGGTGTCGGGGCGCGCGCCTGTCGGGATGTCCGCTGGCCGCGTGCACCCGACGCCGACGCCGTCAGCCGTCGCGACGCGTCGCGCCGAGCCGAGCGGACTGACGCGCGCTCTCAGACGCCCGAGCACCTGAGCCCCCGCGCGGGAGAGCGCGGATTGGTTGATTAGCGATTGCGGGCGCGTCAAATACTAAGTGTTGCGGCAATATGCGACACCATTAATTACGCGCTAAATCAGCAACGCGCAGCGGCAGTTCCGAAAGTATTCGGGACAGCGGACCGGCAAGGGAGCTGGCCAATGAGGAACGAGTGGCCAGCCGGCGGAGCTGCAGATAAGAAGTGAAGCTACGCCGCCAGGGGGAATAAAAGCGGGAGCCCCCACCGGAGTGAGTGACAGATTTCGTGTGGAGTTCCTTCTGTGAAGTAGTGATTACGTTCGAGCGATTGTGTTGACCCGGCGGAGTGATTTTGGACTTTCTGATGGCTTACGGTAAAACTGCACTTAACTACATATTTTCTGGCATAACGGTAACTTGGCTTTGTTTCTGGTTATTCTTACGGTTACCGAAGAAGGGTTGTTTGTATGGTTAATTGTCTCTGTGAATAAAAAACTGTTCTCTTTGATTTCTGGTTTCCTGGATATATCACTAAGGTCATTAGTCCCGTAAGCGTGTGATTCAGGTTTTCTATCCCGAGAATTGGCGATGATCTTCCCCGCTGGATGGCAAATCCGGCGTCGACCTATCCACATGGGTCTCCCCAACCAGGTATCTTTCACCAGCCGGGCACCATCCCAACGAGACAAGCTCTATACTCACGATTGGTTACGCAGCATGGTAGTGTAGTGCAAGTGTAAGTAAGGGGTGAGGAAAGATCAAGGAAGAGGAAGGAAAGATCGCGTGCGATACGTGGTCCATTTATTAGAGTACTGCTCCGTCATTCACCTGGTGTTGATCGGAGAAACCACGGAAAATTCCCTAACAGAGCAGACGGCCGCTATAATTCTTCTCCAGACAGCGACTGAACTCGATCTAGCATAGTAACTAGTGTCGAAATTCCAGTCACCGTCGGGACTCCAACACCCGGACCTTCCGGTCAGAGATACTGCAGTGACGTCAGTTGATGACCCGAGCTCCCCGCGCGGGAGTGAGCGGAAAGTGATCGCGGCTCTGGCGGTGGTTGTAGAGCCACATGGCAAGAAAAAAATCTGTAGCCTTCTGCAAGAAGGGCCAATGTCAATATTCGAAGTTTTACAGAATGAGTGGTTTTCTTATACCATCGAAATAACAAAAAAATCACAGGGCAAAATAAAGCAATGTGAAATTAGGAGACGCGATCTACTTTTGATTTCGGCTTTCCTTGCACTGAAAGAATGGGTTTTAAAGAACACATTCGCCACACAAATCGAAAATCAGTTACGTTAGCCCTTCTTGCACCAAGCCACAGAAATGCTTCCAGTACAGATTTTGTTCATAAAATTAATGACGCCTTTGTTAAAGAACATACATGTTGCTACTATACATTTTAGCGCCGGTGGTGATAATTAGGGTACTTATTTTCATGTACATACACTTTGTTTACAGGGACAAAATAGCTGTTTTCAATATTTTTTTTAGAATTGCAAAACATTCCGAATGAATTAGAACTATTTTTATTTTACACATTTTAGTAAAATGTCATATCGTCTCCTGTATTATTTCAGTAGTATACCTTTGGGTTCTGGCTCTCACACGCAACCAATCTTTATAAATGAGGGCTCCAAAGAAAAAGAATTTCACGGAGACTTGACGAATTCCACTTTGACTTTAAAAATATGGATGATTTCTTAAAAAAAACCGCACCCAAATATTCATGTAAAATGCAACCTGCATCACATGTCAACCTATATCGGCAAATAACTCATAAACAAAGCATTTTAGAGGCTTAAAAAGTAAAACTTTGAGGCCAAAGGCCTCAAACAAAGATTTTTCACACCATAATCTACAAGATGAGACATTCTCCGATCCATTCAATTAATTTTCGGTTCCACGCTTCAATAGTATCAAGGCCACCTCAATATTTCAGCCCTTCCTGCTGGTAGCAATTTTTGTGGCGACACGCTTAGAAGGCTTAGTTTCGACAATCTTTATTTACGCTTTCTGTTAACACCGTAGTTTGTGCAGTTTGACGAGGTTTATTTGCATAATCATTAATTCAAGATTTTCTCTCCAGCAACAACTAGAAGTACTATTATAGTTGCTTGATACCTATACCTATGAAGATTGTTTCTTATGCGTGTACTGAAACTATTCAATTAACGTTTTTTCATGGTCTGTATGTGCTGTGTATTTAATTGCGGAGGTATGTGGGTGTTCAGTGAAGAGTGAAGACAGTGTTTGTGTTTTACCGTACCAATATTTTCGTTATCATTCGATGACATTTTCAAGTCAACAGGTTCAGACACGTAGTTTTCTCAAAAGTAAAAAGCTAATATTTTTGTGACTATCACGAAAAACTAAAACCTAACTGACAAAGAATATTGAATAATTACTTCAAATGTCTTTAAGTAAGTTTTGGGAATTGTTCCAAGCAAATTCTCCATTCTCCATGAATAAATATTTATTGAAAATTTCTTTTATACATTAATTGCATTTTTTAAATTGTTATTTGTAATTGTGTTAGTACATTCCAAGTTACCTTTATAGATTTTAAACAAATAAACACGTTTCGTAAACTACTTTCCCTCTTAGAATGAAAATAGGATAGGGATGAGTGTGGTGTCTAACATGCGAGAGTTCTCGCACGGGTACGCAGAGGTAGTGGGGGAAAACTTGTGCTATGGCACAACACAAAGAACAAACTTTTTAAAGTAGCTAAAGTAAAATAGCTTGAAATAAATGGAAAACAAAAATCAAAACGCGCTAGCCTACAATATTACGTGAATCAATTAAAAAAGAACTAAATTTAAAATTATAGAAAGAATAGTGCAAGTCACCCGACAACTGCCAACGATCGCAATCCAAACGCACGACTTAAATGTTGGCGGTATCTTGAAGTATGTAACGTACGTTATGTTATCTTGAAGTAAGTAACCAACGCCCAGCTGCAAACTCATATCGTAAATAAAACACTGTTTGATATTAAACTCAAGGTGTCGGTTCGTTAAGATATTAAAAATGCAAACATCGTTTGAGCAACATTTCCATGTATCGAAGTAGGCTTACTAATGCCTACTAAATTGTTTCTAATGCTAACAAATGGTATTTAGTACTCAAAGATGAAAACATTAGTTTGATTATTTTTTGTCTCGGAATTGCTTTTCTTGAGGTACGTAAGGACGCAGAAAATAATTCAATACTTTTTAGTATACAAATAATTTTTCAATTTTCTCACCCCAGCAAGCTGGCACCCTGACTCTACAAACCCACTCGGTTCTTCATAGCAAATCAAGAATAGTTAAATAATATTCCAATGAGTAAGTCTGTTCTTGCCCGATTCGGTATTTTCGCACTCCTTTACTTGGCTTTCTCAAGAGTAAAAATCTTTTCTATTATTTGACTATCAAGGAAAGCGAAAAGCTAACTCTCAAAGAAGATTGAAATATTTCTTCAAATGTTGTTTTTAAAAAAGTATGAATTGTTCCAAGAACATCTCTCTATAATGTTGAATAAACTTTAATTGAAAATTTGTTTCAAACATCAATTGCATTCTTATTTGGTTTGATATTCTGTAAGTACATTAGTAGTTCCTCTCCTTTATGAGAAGGATAGACAATTGGATAGGGAAAGGGTGGGATTTAACATGCGAGAGTTCTCGCACGGGTACGCTAGTTTCTGTATATTTTATCTATTACTTCATATTTCTTACATATTTCGTTTCATTTTAGTATTTTCGTACGTCGAAAAGGAACATTTCACACGCATATTTACTATTTAATGTTACTGGCATCATCTTTTTTACAAAACAATGTAATGCTTCAAGAAGAATTAAAAGCAATGTAGCGCTTCTATGACCTCCGAACCTTCGCCATGTATTGTCAAACACTCCCTCCCCCTAGTCTGTGAAAGCGTGGACTCAGAATCAAGGATGATGCAGAAATACTTTGAGAGGCAGAAATAATTTTAAATCAAGTACTTGCTCCTGTTTCATAGAGTCCATGCGTAATTCAATCCAAAAGTAAAAATTATTTTTCCAGATCCTTGTTTCCTCACGTTGTTGGATTATGTGTTGTATGTTTTCTACTACCCCTCTCCGCTGGAACCAGAATTGGCACGGTACTGCTATTCACGTGAACATAAGTTCATGGAAACAACTTATTTTTTAAGATTATATATTCTACTGGTATGGAAAGATAAATTACGCAAAAGTGTAAAGCGAAAATTGTATAAGACCTTTGTAGAGAATATTGCACTTTATGGGTCTGAGGTATGGGAAGTAACAAAAAAGAGCAAAAACCCATTTACAGCAATGGAAATGGACTTCTGGCTCTAATGGATAAAGTTGAGAATGAAGAAATTAAACGTAAACGGAATATAGTTGACACCAGAGAAGTGAAAAGACTAAAATGGTATGGACACATGCAAAGAATGAACGAGGGACGTTGGCCGAAAATACTGCGGAAATGGCAGCCAGCTACCCATCGAAGGAGAGTAAGACCTAGACTTAACGTGGGGAGGAGTGGAAGAGGCAACGGTCAGAAGAGAACTGAGAAATGAAGACTTCACCAATAGAGGTATGGAGGCTGGGATGCGAGAGACACCCTAGGGTGTAGTACAAAATCTTGCCATACTGCTACTGTATTATACAAATTTGTGTTCCAAACCGAATACAACTTGTAGGTGGTATAGACTCTACAATTTCGTCTCTAGAGGTAAAACTTCCTTTCATCCACTCCGAAACTATGTTCAGGTCGTATCGGCGACGTTCAGCGCTAAACGTGTTTGTGTAGAGCGATTTTGAACATTATAATGAATTTTTATTTTACATATATTCTCTTTTTTTACATATTTACGAAAAGTAATTGCATATACATGTACATATTTTTCTGTTTTTATCACAATAAAGTTCATTCCTCAGTCGTAATAGTTATTTGCGAATTAAGTATCGTAATGTATCTCATTAAAAGGCGAGTTTGAAGAATAATCAAACAAAGCGACACCGACCAAGCCGCACAATGCTTTATCCGCTTTGTAAAAATTCCATTGAGTTATAATTTTCGTTTATATTCGACAATTCATCTTGCGAAAGATGACATATTACTATCGCATAATCGACTGATAACTGACACATTACTGTCGACTAATTTTGAGAGTAATTATAAATTTATTTTACAAATAATATTTACTTTTGTTTCCTTGTGTTCTAACTTAAAATGAAGGATTGCCTATTCCAAACTTCCCTATTTTTATTTTCATTATAATTAAGAGGCCATGGATTATTAGAACACAAATGTTCTAATAATTCTTATTTTCACACTGATCTCAATTTTGTAATCTTGGACTTCGTAAATCGAGAGTCTATATATAATCCAAGTGGATAACATGTTTAATTATTTAAAATTTTAGCTAACTTCGGTGTGCGCTCCGGGCAGTGACGCTAGAGGAAAACAATTACTGAGGCAACCTAGTACTACATAGCCTATGTGCACGCTCTCGGCAACAGCGCAGATAACATATTTAACTTGACGTAAACAAACCCTTTTTTACGCTTGAGAATAAAGATGCGATATCTACCCAAAAGATATCTTTTCTTTAAGTTGATGGATTGGTTACAGGGAAGGATGGGGAGAGACAGAGCGAAAATCTGTGGGAAGACGGCGGGAGAGAGCGGGACGGAGTACGTCAGCTCAGTCAGTGAAGTCTCTTGGTAGCAGGGGAGAATGGGAAATGAGAGGGAAAAAGCGGGGCGACATAGGAATGTAATTAAAATTGTAACATCGTGAAATATTAAGTCTTTTCTTTCTTATAGGTGATTGTGTTCGCTAAATACACGAGCAACGTCGGGTTCTTCACCCAGTAATAAATATGATTTAAACTACCGTGATGCCACGAACTTGAGTACTCAGTAACGTTAAGTGCCAATTTGAGGTATAATTTCGTGGCCCCTTGAACTACAAATGGATATTTGATTTCTGGGTATAACGTTATGTGAAGTTCCTAATATATTTTTACAAATTTTCCCGAAAATGGGCTTATTTCTTAAAATGTTTCTCGAATAGTAAGCTAATAAAAATTATACCGGACCTATTTTTAGTTCAAACAAATAAAATTTCGAACATATTTTTTAAAAAAATTTTTGACTTTAACCCACAATATTGAAAATATATTTTCATAACTTCTGTTTTAAACAATGATATGTAGAACATTTTAATATAGTATAGTTTTTGCGTAATTTTAACGAATATGGTGACAATTTAAAATATTCGGAAAAAATATTTTCTTGAAAACGATTCCTCAATTTTCATTTGATACGTTTAGCTCCAATATAACAAAGCTTGCTGAATAATACGGAATATTAGATTTTCGCCTCTAGAATTTCGGATATTGCAGAAATTCAATTTTTACCAAACCCTCCCACTATTGAAGCTGGATGATCCTTTGTTAGAGTAGGCTATACCTCAATGTTTGATTTTTAAGATTTTTAAATATTTCAGGTACATTTTTTAACAAAAAACATAGCAGTTTTCTCGTATCCTTGAGTTATATATCTGGAGAATGTGTTAGAATTTCCACAACTTTAACAATTCATTTTATTATTTGACACATTTAACAAATAACACAAGAGCCTGTAGCGTAAGGAATGACCTGCTTTAATTATAAATGCTTAAGATCAAATCCTGACTCGAGGAAATCATTTGTTTTCTTCACAATTTTTATAAAAATCAAGCAAATTCCACTGTCTTTATCGATGGAAAGTCATTTTTACTTAAACGTTTGAATTTTTAGAAAATTAAAGATGTGTATTGTAAATGTAGATATGTTTTAGAATATTTCGTGCATGCATCGTTTGGTTCAGACATTTCCAAGTGATGCGTGATGTGTCACGGGAATAAAAATTGCAATATTGTAATATTCCCTAAAAGTTACCTATAATACAGAAAACACACTCGAATGCTATTATAGCACCATAAGTTTTACTAACGTAATTACGTGAAGAAATATAAGAAGTTATCTCCATCAATTTAATGGATTTATTTAGAAACTTGTCAAAAGACGGCTCTTTAAATAAATTCACTGGTGTTTGTGAAAATTGCAACACCAAGAAGGATACATACTAATACAATAAAATTTATCCCACAGATTTGGAATATCACAGTATACAAAAGATTAGAATTACAGAACTTGCATTCTAAACTTGAGTAATTAGTACGCTGGAAGCCGCCACGCGCTGCCATCAGACGGCGTGGCATGGATCCAAAGAGCGCCTCGATATGCTGCTACACACTGCCGCGCGGTTTCTATGCGTAACTTCAAGGCATCGACAGTGGCTTCAGGAGGATCATAAGGAATAAGTTGCCGACCGATCATATGCCAGACATGTTCGAAGGGCGACATGTCAGGCGAACGTGAGGCCTAGGAAGCAGTAGTAGCCGTCGTTCTTCGCAGAAAGCTTGCACATTCCTCGCCACATGCGCTCGGGCATTGTCGTGCTGAATTATGATACGAGGAGCTGCTTGCAGCTGGAGCACTATCTCGGGCTCTAAAACCTCCCTGATGTTGCAGTTGCTGTTCAGATTGCCCTGAATACGTATGAGGCGAGATCGCACATTGCAGCCAATGGCGCTCCAAACCATCACATTTGGCGTTTGTCCACTATGGCGCGGAACAATGCATGCTGGCAGATTGCGATCACCATGGAAGCGTCGAACACATACGCGACCATCGCTAAGCACAAATGGAAGCGGGACTCGTCCGAAAACACTACATTTTGCCCACTCAGCACACCAGTGAACATGTTCACGTGCTCATTGCTATCTCAGGCGTTCGTGGTTTTTTAGGTCAAAAGAATTAAACACAGTCGTATGCGTGCTATGAGTCCAACCCTTCAGAAGACGGCGTCGATCTGTCGACGCAGACATGATCACACCCGTTGCAGTGCTCCCAAGTTGTGGCAACACTATTGGACGACGCCATTTTGTTGGTTACTACCATACGGACAAAATGGCGGTCATCTAGAGCTGTTCTCACATTGTGAGGTCCTGTACCCGCTCGTCGCTGCCAAACATGCATAGCAGCGCGCCCAGTTCGAGCCGCAATGTCACGGTTCGACAAACCCCCTTCCCAGAGATCGATCATTCTACCCCGTTCGAACTCACTCAGAAGCTGATTTTGCGCCTTTTGGTGCCGACGAGACTAAACCCGTTACCGACACATGCTTGTATGTTTCCACAACCTTTGACCGACTGAGTGAGGTGTATCACTGACCAGACCTGTCACACAAATTCGGTTGAAATTCGGTTGAAATTCTCTATTAAATTTGAATTCTAAATAATGCCCTTTGAAGTTCGGAACAAAAACAAAACGCAGTGTCGTGTTTCATTGATACTTGCTTTGTTCTGCGCATTTAAAAAAATAATTTAAATAGCCTGGTATTATTAAATAAATAGAATGTCTTCGTCAAAGGAAGCAAATAAATTTTGTGGATTTTTAAGTGTAACTAAACCAACATTTAACGTATAACTTCCTATTTTGAGCATACTCGTACAATAAATATGTCTATCGTATTACATTTTATGAAGCTTATTTCACGCATGTGCTAAGCAACCACATCTGTAAAGAAACAATCATTCTGAGAAATATTCTCAACCAAGTTCCTGGGTATCTAACGAAATGATAGAAATGTCTGGCGGCTGCTTGTTTTTCTATTAATTTTTGCGCGCATGGGTAATTAGTAATGAAGACATATAAAGTATTCTTGTACTGTTGTGAGGCGAATCAGCTAGTCAAGAAGCGTCTAATGATTAAAATATTTTCAGAGTTTTTCAGTTTTAACAAATAGACCCTTTAAGAGCCTTTATAGTTTTGCGAAACACTTTTGGAGTGGATTCCATATTTAGGAATTCTACACGTTGTTCATTGTACATGATGCTCATCTGTTTTAGGGAAACTCTGTATTGTTTTCGGATGTACATGAAAATACTATTTCCTTTCAAAAATGCACTTTTAAATAAATTATAAGAGTTTCTTTAAAAAATGTACTTGAAAATGAGTTTGACAATTGTTAGCCTAAATATTTACTGTAACCTATTGAACTCGGGAGCAAATTCAGTTGTGGATGATTATAAAAGTTTCTCTTAACCGGTAACTCTGAGGCTCCATATAAATGCCAATGTTGATCCTTCCGTTAAACTCTTCTAAGTATTTAAAGAAATATCTCTCACCCTGCCGGTTGGGGCTACATAGTTCTTCAATTTCTGCGCTTACTAGAAAGTATAAATGTAGATTACTAAGTAAATAATATTTAATATCTGGATTCTAAGTACCAAATCGTTTTTTATTAATATTAAAGAATATAAATGAAAATCCTCCATCCAAAATAACACAAGCATTTAGCAGTTAAACATGGTTTTAGAAGAACATGCAAACTGCCGCCGATATGAGGACATGTTTCCCATTTTGGGGGCAATGGGTATGAATACTGTGACATTTGATAGACTGCACACATCCCAGAAATGCCCACGCAGTATGTGCGACGCACACAGAACATATATACCCGGGAGCGAGCGCTGCGATGGTCGCAGAACGCGACCCTGGCATCAGCCGACAGAAACTCACAGCGGGTCAGGAAAGGGGGCTGTGACGCACGCCAGGTCCGTCGGGGAGGGGGTTGACGTAGACTCATCCCTACTTCAGTAGCAAATTGCTTAAATACCGCGGGCTGCGGAGTGCATACCTTCTTGCCTCTCAGCTCGTGTCTGAGCTCTCGTCTCCAGCCTCTCGCATCTCGTATCTTCGATTGCTTGAACAGCCGCTTGATACATTTACCAGTCTCTGCGACGAATGTTAGTTAAGAGTTTCCTTTTAATAGTGTTGCGAGAGGACAAAGTTGTGTCAAGCCACCATTACTCCACACCGAAGGTTAGCGGCTTGCATCGGCAAGCATAACATCTCGGCGGCACAACCTCCAAAACGTGCTGCCGCATGCCAGCGAGGGCCAATATATATGGGCCCGGCGGAGCCAGGAGCAGCAGACGGGACCATGCGAGTCACAGGCTAGTCCCATGCGAGTGACAGGCGAGTCAGAGGCGTACGTGAGAACTGTGAACGATCTACACCAGGACACCAAGAATGCTCTTTCATGATGACTCGTTCGCAAAGCACCGCCGCCGCCGCTGCTGTCGTCTTCGCCGCGCCTGGACCACTGAGTGATGGGGTAAGAGGCCGCCACGTCTGAGCTCGACTTCCTATACATTCCCTCCTCTGATTTATCGTTCCTCGCACTCTCTCTCTCTCTCTCTCTCTCTCTCTCTCTCTCTCTCTCTCTCTCTTCATGTAACCGTAATAAATGGTGCATTGTTTGGAACAAGACTTCTTTTTGAGGAAACTGCCCTCCTTTCCCCATCTCAATAAAATCCTCCCAGTCAACCACAGTACTCCAAAGTGACGTGCTGCCTCAGGAATACGCTGAAATCAGTCAGCACCGAGGGTGGCACATCACAAAGTATTTAAAGTGCATGATTAGAACATTATTCGCTAGAATCTGATCCGGAAAGGCTGACTAAATTATTCAATTCGTGCGCAGTCATCCGTGTTCCCGCAATAACTACATTCGCATACGCGCAGCAGCAGGACTGATCGTTCTGCTATTAATTGAGTACGGCACAGTACGCCAGGAACATTTTAAGAACGCATTCTTCGGATTTCGTCGTTCACTGTAAACGCACGAAGGCGCACCAGAGCAAGACGAGAGAGAAGATTGGAGACAACGTAGCATCCGCCTGCGAGGCGAAAGTACGAACGGCTGGCCCACCGCTGCTGTCGCTGGCGCGGGTCCGAGGCCGCGTCGCAGATTCGACGCCTAGAACTCCGCCGAGGTCAGGTAAAGCTCCGGTGCAGAGGGAAAAAGGTGAGACATTGCCGTAGATCAGTACTTCGGGCGGCGCGCACTCAAGACACCGTCAACGTTGCCAGTTCACTACGAAAATAGGCGATTTGGGAATGTTGGAAAAGAAACTTTAGCAACCAGTAAACTCCATTTAACTTATTTTGCTATGCCTTGAAAATTAATAATTGTATTTATTTTGTAAATATTAAAAGGGTTTATGAATATTTGCCTGTGAAATTGGTGAAATTGATAGAGCACAAAAGCATAATTTAAATGTTGAGGTTCATAACACTTGAAGCACAATAGCACATGAAGTTAAGGTATCACGATTCGTAGCTTTGCGTGGAAGGATAAGTTCAAAAATAACTGAAGTAGCCAAGACTGGACAAGTCGATAGTATTGTTATACGTTTGAGTAAACAGTACTGGAAAGTACAGGAAGGTTTCGTTCGTCACCCGCAATTCGGATGCATGTATTCAAAGTCTACAGAATGCCTGCTTTATGGTTATTAAATTCATGTGTTTTGTTCTATTGAATTCTTCTGTGTTTGGACAACTCGTTTTCACCATGAAAGATCCCATTTCTCTGAGGTAAATAAAAAAGCTCGTCAGAGAGCATTTGTCTGCGTTCTTCCAATTATAGGAGACTTCTCACAAGGGAGAAACGTCAGAATATGTTAAGTCTATTCATCACTTGCTGAAATCTAAAATGCACATTGTTGCTCGTATTTGCATTTTTTGTTTCAATGTAAGGGTTTCAATAGTTTAATTGAGACCCTTACCCACGAAGTAGACACGTCAAATAAAAATATTGCATGGGCCTAATTCACTCATATGTGGGCAAAAGGGTATATTCCAGAAAAATTGAATATTGTGTTAAGTGAAGTAAACTTTCTTTTATTTCAAAACTATTTACTTCAATTATTTTAAACTAACCTAGTATTATTTACCTATCTATATCTTTGTATCTGAAAATTAATTATGCAACAATATCTACACTAAATGCATTTCGCTTTGCTCTCCTGCAAAATTAAAAAAAACAGCACTCATACACCTTTTCCCAAACATGAGCGAATTAATTCAACTCCTCAATCGATAAACTCCAATAAACATGTGATAATCAGTCAAAAAATAGTAACTGTGATCACGTTATCGTTTGCAATTGCATTTTGTACGCGAAATACCTATCTGATAAAATCAGCTAATTACTTCAGTATAATTACATTTACAACGCAGAGATAGATAAACAGTGAGCAAATACGCATGAAATCATAACTACTAGAGGAATCAATTTATGTGGATAATGAATAATGGTAATTTATCACTTTAGTATATATTAAACAAAAAAGTCGTTCTTACTTCTTTTAAATTTTGCTACCTATTACATTAGAAAAGGAAATGAGGAAGTGGCTTCTACCGGTTGTCTTTTAAACGATCTCTACGTTATTTTTTCTATTAAAATACATTATTTTTCTGAATTTGTAGGTGAAATTATGAGATGTGTAACTTCCTTGCGCACTAACCATGCAAGAAATCCACTTCTTCTAATTCCAATTTACATGAATCTATCTTCGATTGGTGTAAAAGCCAGCGTGTTGGGTCGGAACACCAATTGATCGGGGTTTAAAACCAGTGCAACCGACAAGTGTAACTCACGGTAACTTCTTTGCCTCTCCAGCATCGTTGACTGGGAAGTCTCTTTTTTGGATCGATAGATTAATTAGTAATTTCGGGCGCGTCAACTGCTAAGGTCATTAGTCTCGTAATTGTAGTGCATGTTTACCTCGAGAGACGAATAAACACAGAATCTAGCACCAATATGCGTGATTGCTTGCAAGTTCCAACAGGCAGAGGATGTACATTGCCACATCCCAAGACATTACAAAACGAAGCTAATGACCTAAGTAGTTGATGCGCAAGGAATCAGTACGAGTTCATTCACTCGACCACAGACAAAGACTTGAGAATTTTAGAGCAGAAAATCCTTTCATACCTTTCAGGGTCATGCTGGCATACGTCGTGTATTTACAGTATGAGAAAGAAATTAAGTTTAAAATGCGCATCTGAGCAAAATTCGAATAGAAATTTTCTGCTTGAATTAACACCATAGTTCTTCGCCCGGTTTTTGGCAGTGATCATGTATTAAGAAATCACCAAACCAAATTTAATCAGAGGCTAGCAGCGAGATCGGGTGATTACTAAAAAAATCATACAGTATTTCGTGAAATTACTGCTGAAGATGACGCGGGTGATGATGATTTTAATAAATGTAAAATATCTCAAACATTCAAATATAAACATATGTAAAATTAATTATGTTAAAGTTTTAGAGGTATTCGAATGCCGTCGTATCGGTGCCTCTGCGTGAATCAATTGCGTTTATATGCAAGGTAATATCAGTACAACTATTACATTGATGTTCTTTGTGTTTAACTACCACATTTTATTTGTAATATCGCAGATGCATTAATATCACGTTCAATGTTATACGTATTTGTACAGCTTTCGGTAACATATTTAATATATCCCGTTTAATATCTTTCCGTTTATTTCAAAACGCTCAAACCATTAAATTTACAAATAAGAGTCTGCTACAAAAGGTTTCTACATTCTCTTGTTGAATATACCCCGAGCCCGCCCTGCTGACTAGCATTCTTATGTCATGTGCTCATACTATAACATCCAAAATGAACTGAACTGCAGCAAAAGTTCAATTGATCTTTCTGCTGTTCCTAAGTACGGTTGCATTTACTTGCAGACACTTGTAAATATATTCAAACGATAAAAAATTACGACGGATAATATATAAAAAATATAAGAACATATTTAAACCCGTTCTGGTAACTTAGTAATTCCGAAGGAGTTTCTCTTGATGCAATACCAACAAACGTATTCCTTCCTTGCCAGCAAAAAAGCATAATATGCGATCTTCATCGACATTACATTTAGAATAAAAGTAAATAGCGAGAATGTAAAAACACACTTATCAACAACAATTCAAAACTTTAAACTTCCGAGCAAATTGTTGCAGATCTATTCGTCTCGGTCACCCTCTTTAACATTTTGATGGTAATAAATTAAAAATATAATATAAATAATGCCTTAGAAAAATATTACATAATTTCCCACAAACGCGAGAGCACAATAGAATCGTCAAACAAGCAGTCTACACGGGAGAAAATGCGGTTCGCTTTCGAAAGGGCCAGTCCGCAAAGGCTTCAGCACCCCCCACGTCCAGGCGACCGCTCACCGGAAGGCAAGCGGTCGATGGCAACACGCACGACCGCACCCGCACCCACCACCGGACACATGTAGCGGCGGTCCACCCCGCGCCCGCCCCAGCCTCCTCCCTTTCAGGGCCGGATGGAGGGGAGGGCTGTATGCAGTATGCCTCCACCCGCACCCCACCACCCTTAATCCCACACCCTTCTACCCTTAATTCCACACCGTCTACCCTCAATTCTACACACCTTGTCCCTCAATAGCATAACCCTCAATCCCACACCCCACTATCCTACACCATCCACCCGCAACCCTCCACCATCCACCCGCAACCCTCCACCATCCACCCGCAACCCTCCACCATCCACCGCAACCCTCCACCATCCACCCGCAACCCTCCACCATCCACCCGCAACCCTCCACCATCCACCCGCAACCCTCCACCATCCACCCGCAACCCTCCACCATCAACCCTCAACCTTCTCTCTCAAGTTCTCCCAACGTGGTGCAAACGTCAGTTTCGCGTCCTGCTCCCCTACCACCCTCCCAGAAGGGGACACGTGCTGGTTCGCCGCCCCCGCGCCTGTGCTTGCGGCGGCCCAGATGTGGACGTGGACGGACGCAGGGCACGTTGCCTATCGACTGCCCGCTATATATACCGGCCCCAAGCGACGGGTGGTCCGGTCAACCTCCCCCCGCCAACGCCTCTTCGTCTACCAATCCACGTCGCCACAGAACTGTCCCCGACGCCCCCCACTCCTCGGTCCCCGGCGCCACCCCCGTACTCCGCCTCACTCCCGCAGTCACCGCCACAAACGCTCACACCTTTGCAGGCTTTTCGCAGGCGCAGCACCCAGCTTTGCCTGCCCTGCCGCGACCTTGTCCTGCTTTCGCTCCGGCAGTCTCTCGACATTCACTGAGCGAGAAAGTGGGTTCCCGTCGGGGTGTTAACTCGTTTCAAAGTCTATATAACTTGCAAGAATGTCGACGCTCTTCTTTCTGTACGTCAATGCCACTGATGTAATAGTATTTCTATTTACTCGTAGTATATCAGGATACTCGTACATCGATTTCCTTCTCGGCATGCTAATAAAATATAATACACCAGCAAATAATTACGTTGACGTGTCAAATATAACCTTTATTGTTTTATGTACACAACACTTTAATAGGGCCCATGCGGTTTAGCTCATTGGTTAGCGTGCTTGCTTTCTATGACGTGACCCCGGGATTGATTCTCGGTCGGGCAAGATTATTGTGTACATTTTCCTTGTAATGTCCCAGTTTAGGTTGCTGTGTGACGATGGGAAAACTCATTTTTCTGGATACGAATATCAAAATACGGCGTAGGAATGTCGTCGTGCTAACCACACGATCCCTCTTAACCCATGGTCGAGAGTATGGGACGCTTCTAGTAGGTCATAGCCCCAAAGAATTGAAGTACGGGTCGACATACAAAATTTTTAATTATGTTATCCTTCAGAGGAACTCAAGAATGTCACATCGTGTATTAGCAAACACCTGAAAAAAATCTTTATGAAAAAGAAGGATTTAAGAAAAAGGAGGATTTATTAAACAGTATTTACACTTTCATTAAAAGAGATGTTTTCCCATAAAAGAGCCGGAATTTCGTAGACTTAATAATAGAAGACTTTCAGGCCCACCTCACTCAGGACTGATTGTATTTGGAAAAAGGTAAAATTAAAATGAATGTTAAGTGAATTTTGAAACAATTTAATTTCTGTACGTTGTAATTTGAATTAATTTTCAAGCGCGACTGAGTCTGTTGATTTAGTAGATTGACTTGTAATCTTGAAGTGCAATTTTCTTATTTACTTTGTTGTTTAACTATTTTGAAATCTTATTATCTGAATATTTCTTTCTGATTTGAGAAACTTTTGAGCGCATACGACTCTTCGGTGACGAGTAAAAATGAAAACTTCAAAATGTGCGTAAGAATCTTTCGATCGCTTTGCGATCCGCAATACTCCGAAGAGTCGTAGCATTGGTATTTCTTCATAACCTGTTCTGTGAGATTAGCTGCAACGTCCATGCTCTCTGACCTGTCGCGCGCTTTCTTGTTTCATTTGCTGAACCAGCAGCCACTTCGCTCTAGCGACGTCTACAGTTCCACTCTCTTTCTGTAAATGAAACATTCACGTCAGCCTTTTCTCAGTTTCCCCGCGCTGTCGCAGCCCATATCTCAAAGTGCGGGCATCGTTTCCTTTCATCTTTTTTCTTTTTTTATCGTCCAATTCTTCAGTCTTCAACCTCCGATCAGATCTGGAATTTTTCTCATTCAACAATGTGCTAACTTTCGCATGTTATCTTTGATATTGCAGTTACTTTGCAATACGTGGTTCACAAGGTAAGGTTTCAAACATGAGTTTTCCTTTGTACAGTCTTTCGTACATGACCTCTTGTGTGTGATATTTCAAGCGCAGAGGGTTTTTTTTCTCCTATTATTGAAACACCAGTTTCACTTGTTCTACAGTTTATATATTTTAATCAATCATTTATTTGAACAGCATATTTTTTCAATAAAATATAACTTAGTCTTTTAAATAATTGAAATTTTATATTGAATTAGAAAGATTGTATCCATTCTCATCCTTTACATGAGAGTTCTAGTCTCCAAACCACATCGTTCATATTTGATTTACATTACTTCTGGTTTTCCCTCAACTTTATTTTATCCTTTTCCCTATTTCAAAAGTATTTTCTAACATACAAAGTCGACATTCGTTCTTCGACCTTCTTTGAGTCTGTACAGCTTTATTTAACACATTTCATTTTTTCCCGAATCATCAACATTGTAATCTGCGCGATCAATTTCGCAGTCGTTCTGGCATCTGTAGCGCAATCTACCCTATCGCATTCGTCAATATCATTATCATGGTCATTTTTTGCTCTTTACTATACATTCAGAATGTATAATTTCAGACTATATGCAAGCCTATTAGTACGTTCGTCATAATATTAACACTAAATAATATCTTCATCCTTTTGGCCTCTGATATGGAGATTCCTCTTGAAAGTGTATTTTGTACTTTTCCCATTTTGTTGCAGCCTGCACAGCCAGTGGCTGATCCAGGGGGGCACGGGGGTCATGCTTCCCCCCAAAAGGCCTATGGTTTTCGTTTGTTCTGTTACTTTATATGGTACAATTGAACTAAATATTTATTTATATTAAAATTAAGTAATTTTTTAAACAATAATATTTGTGTAGTATCATGCACACAACAAAAATAATACACTACATAATAAAAATATTTATTATTGAACAAAAATCTATGATGCCCCTCCTCCTAAACGATCGGCTGAATCCGCCCCTGTGCACGTGCATGGTCCGGAACTTTCGACGCATTTTCAGGGCTTCAAGGGCACTTTAATCGCTGATGTGTTCTTGGGAAGTCATTGGCGTCATTTCCGGACAGCGTGTCCAGTTCAGGAAACGCGTTGGCGGAATAGGTTCCGACGGTCTAAAATCGGGCGCGATCACAGCGTCGTACGCGATACAGAACTATTAGAAGTTGCCCGAGAAATTGTCAAGAAACGTCTGTGCAAAACTGAATTTTTTCAGTAAAATGCAGTCGGAAACATTTTTCACCTTATTGACGACAAAACGGTGCTGCTTTTTACTATTTTCCTCTCCCTTCAGTCTCATCGACTGCTTGCTTGTAATACTGTGTATTTTATTTTGTCCTTCCACAATTTCATCCCACTTCTCAACTTTTCCGTCTCCCTCCCTCCTCCCTCTTTCTCCCCTTTTCTCCCTGCCACACCCTTTCTCCCTCGTTTTCCCCTTCTCTCTCCCCGAGTTTCTTATTGTCTCTACTAAATGCTAAGTTTCCGATTGAATTCTACTCTCTCCGCGTTTCTATTAAAACCTTACTCTTTTTATCTTGCCTCTTCCTTCTCTCGCTCCTTGCTCCAATCCACTCCACTGCGCCCCCCCCTTTCAGTCCTCGTAAGCCGCGACCTTTCTCCGCGCAAAAGGACGGCGCCGCTCCGCCGAGGCGCACCACCGCCCTCCACGGGCCGCTAGAGCCGGACCGCACGACACGCGCCGCCCGCCCGCGCCGCGCCGCGCCGCGCCGCGCCGCGCCGCGCCCCCCGCGCGGGGCGGTGGGGTATGGTGACATTGAACTCGAGCCAGAGGCTTGGGTCAAGGCACCCGGGCAGTAGAAGGTGATAGAGAGCGATAGCAGTCCGCCAGGATCAGCGAGGGACCACTGGCGAGGAACGCGATGGGCAGCGAACAAGGGACAAGGAAGAAATGGGAGACGAGCGGTGGAGACGGGCATGGGACGATGGAGGACAGTATGGACCCAGCGTGGTCTACAACACCACACTACTTTTCTTTTTCTACCGGGGGGTCGAATCCCCTGGGTGGGCCGACTTGCGTCGACAGACCGGTAACCGGATCCGGCCGGTACCCAGTTTGCCCTCACGGCAACCTCCCCATTCAATACGTGGGTAGGGCCGCTCTGCTAGCTCAGAGCTACTAGCTATCCAGGCTAGTGCCGGAGTCAATATCACCTGTATGGTAACTCGCCACTCACGTGCGTTGGGACACCACGCCCCTCCTCTTTACAATGGAGGACAGGCCGGGCATCGCCGGGGAAAAATGGTGAACAGAACACGGATCGCGACGCTGGGGTTCCTATCCGCGTTCTGCTCCCTAACCCGTCAGGAATTGTAAGACACGAGGTGCGAGGAGAAAATGGCGCAACGCGACGGTTAAACAGGTGCAGTTCGATTGAAAGCCTGGAGAGGTCAGCAAAACTTTTGTCTTTCCTTGTAATACGTACGTTCCTTGTAATCAGTTGTCAATGTATATGCCACGAGTGAGAGTCCGTGGCACGAGCGCTACGACGAAATCGCCCCTCCACGCAGTTCATTACCCCACCACCACAGACAACGCCATCCCTATTGTAAAACGGCGGGGTTACTATTAGTAGTTTCCTTTCCCAACGCTAGTTGCGCAGAGAAGCTCGTGGTATGCTACGGTGCCATGACACGTGCCACTGCCACCAGTAGAAGACCGTGACACCACTGCTTTTAATAGTCGAATGTTTCTGTGTTAATCCGTAGCACAAACAAGGAACAAACTTCCCACCTTATTATAGATAAGATCTTAGAAATTAATATTTAATATTCGTTATTTATTTTAAAAAATATCATGAGGCCTTTACCATAATTGTAGCAATTGCATTAGAAAATAAAAAATAACTATATGTGAAATTGTAAAATAAGAGAACTAATTGTGAAATTTGGTATAAAGTTAGGAACATTTTAAAAGCGTTTTTCTTCGTTTGTTATGTTCAATCCTTAAAATTACTCTCTCAGCTAAGTGTTGTTAACCTAAACGTCCACTTTTCTATCAACCTAATGTTTTAGAAATTTCCCGATAAGACAACGTATTGTGTGGAGCGCAATATAGGTAAAATTTTGTCCATCGTTTTGGAATTCTTTTTAGTTCATGCAAGAAACATCAGGTAAGAAACTGCAACATATAGTGAAATTTCGAGAGTCTGCAATGAACACATTGGAATGACATGCATTGGGAGTGATGATAACTACTCCAGGACTCCAACGTCAATCTCGCACAAGCGCGATATCGACCGAGAGAGAAAGCATGAGTGAGAGCGAGAGAGAGCGCGACACACAAGGGGGAACAAATGAGAGAGCGACAGAAAATAACACGCGCTAATAAATCAACCATTTTACGAGGCAGCTGGTTAAATAATGGAATAATCACGCCAACTGGCTTTGCAGTGAGTAACGAACAGTAATGAATTAACGAATGCGCAAGTGTAGGGTTATGAGATCATAACCTCAATAGGACACAATCAATGTGCTTAGGATAAATGAATTCAGGAAACGGCGGTTATTCCCATATTAACCACATTGACAGTTCATTAGCTCACATTGCATGGCTAATTAATAGAGCTCAGAAAAAAATGTAATGATAAACATCTACAAGAATGCGCCAACCAAACATTACCGTAAAATCATAAATATGGTAAAATAGACGTTTTTGTTTTTTTGGTAAATCGAAAATAATTTTATCGCTTTCTCAGCAACATTTTAGGCAAAATAAAATTGTTACAATAATTTTCCTTTGTTTTTTGTTTCTCGCCTTACAAATACTTAGTAAGAAGAAGAAGTAATGTTATCATGCGCCGGAAAACGGCAAATTTTCGATAGAAAAACTCTTACAGCTGGGGTCTGGTAGCGAAAAAAGTGGATAAAACCTGTCACTTAATTTGGAAAAAAATCCTCTCGTGGTGTAGCCAAAATCCATACTTCTTGATACCGAAAACTCGATTGATGGCAAAACGTTCGTCAGTCCGACTGTCGTCAACGCTAGCACCTAAACCGTTCAGCCGACTTTCTTCAAAACTGGTATTCCCCAATCGATTTGGCTGATGTCAAAGCTTCTGGAAATTTGAAACTGATATTTTAATTTTGGGGGTAGTTTACATGAAGCCCCTTGGACATTTTCAAAGTTTTCAAAAAAATGGTTCCAAATTTTTCGATTAAATTTTGTTGTTGAATAGTGTAAAGAACGTTTAAGAAAATGATGCAGGTATCCTTTTCGTTGATATCCCCAATTTTTCAAAAACTGCAAAAAAACAATTTCAAAACTGCAAAATTGAAGATAGAGATTTTTGCCTCAAACAAAGTCACTTGTATAAAATTAGCACTTTCAATAAGGTCAAGTACATTTTTGGGAAAAAACAATAGTTTTTGCGTAAATTGCGCTTGAAATTTACCTTAATTTTCTTTCTCAAAAACCGCTCCAAATTTTTTCTATAAATTTCTTCACTTTTGTTATAACTCATGATAAGAAATATGGTGCTAGTTCTACTTTCGGCTATCGCTCGGTTTTCGAAATTTTCAAACAAACATATTTTTAAAACTACCAAATTTAAGATATTTTTTGTCAGACGAAGTCCCACACAGTTTGTTGTACAAAATCAGCTCTTAAAAAATGTCATGTACAATTTTTCTAAAAAAACTAGTAGTTTTTTTTGAAATTTCCGCTTGAAATTTACGGAAACAAATTTTCTCAAAAACCGCTCCAAATTTCTTCTTTAAATTTTCTTCACATGTGTAATAAGGGATGGCAAATAAAGAAATAAACTAGTGGTGATGTAGAATAGCACAGACTTTCTCGCAGAACTTATTTTTCTAATCTCTTTATTTTGAACTAGGATTTCGGTTATGAATTATTATCGTCTTAGATGTCTTCTTTGGGCGCCCAAAGGGCATTTTTTCACATTCTCGCAATTTTTCGGCTTCCTAATGCTAGAAATGAAACCACCATGCACTTATTATCAATATATAAGTACAAATGCCATGTATAACCACAGTGGCCGAGGTGGCAAAGTGACGGGCACAGACTCCTTTCTTCGAAGGCCGGATTCTCTGGTTCGAATCTTGGTCGGGAATGAGAATTTTAGAAACTTTATTCAAAACTATGTGAAACAATTTAAATCACAAGTGGAATTAATTACGATAAATTTACTGGAAGTTTCTCTATGTGATTTTCGAATTTTTACCTTTTTAACAATTTTTCACATCTCTTCACGTATTTGTGAAACATGTATCTTATCAATAGTTTTCCTCATATTAATCATCATCATATCAGTTGTTTTCCTACCAGGCATTTACCATTTTACGGTAAATGCATTACGGTATTTACATTATACAGTACTTGTGTGGCGTAGTGATAAAGTGCCGGCACATTAATTTTGAGGATCTGATTTCGGGTCTCGGAGTGGAAAAAAATTTGCTGATTGATAACACTTTTGCTGTGTTATGTAGAAGTATAATATTGCAGGACATTTAGAAACAATGCAATAATATATGTGTATTTGTAGCGCTACTAGTTGAATTTGAATTTCAATAAGAAGAAAAATATATGTATCCTCTAAATTTGTATACTTTGTCCCCAAATATTTTTTTGATGAATTTGACATTTACCCTTTTATGCCTCTGCCCGAGTTCAACCCACACGGAGTTTGTATGTCGTAGTGGTACGAGTGGCGGCACGTTGACTTGAGGATCCGAGTTCGGGTCGCAAAGCGGAAAAAGAATTTGCTGGTTGAAAATACTTTTACTTGTTTATGTAGCAGTGTAATAGCATTTAGGACCATTTAGAAACAGAACGAAAAAATATGTGCTTTTGAAGCACCACTAGTTTTAAATTTTACCAGTCTATGTTTCAACGTTCAATTTATATTCAAATAATAACTACGTAGATGTCGATAGGGGGTATGGGCCCACACACTCACCCGCACGCACACACACACTTATTTCTATGAACAAGTAATATACACAATACATATTCACACGCGCCCTCACGCCCCTTCCTAACGCGCACGCGCACCTAAGAAATTCAGCATTGTTCCCACATACGTAGCTCCATTTCACACAACCTGCCCTGAAGAGACGACAACTCAGACACGAGTTGCCAAAATGACACGAATCGGATCATTTCCAAAAGAGTATGACGTAAACCACGATGACCTGCTAACTCTCCCGACCCGCGCTGCGATGCAGCTAGTGACCCATTAAAGGGAAACGCACCACTCTCATCAACAGTTAAACAGATCTCTCGAATGAAACTGACTTGTGAAATGAGAAGCCATTGCATGAATTGCATTTTTGACTTAAAGTCTAATTTTTTTGAACAAATCGTATAATATGTTAACTATTTAAAGTTCAACATTCTAGTAATTAACTATAAGAACACACAAAATAATTAATACCGTACCAACACGTTTGCGCTGTGGCGCTACTTGGTACCAAAATAATAAAATTGATGACTCTTGAGGATTTAAATTGATCACTGCTTCAGGATCGCATTGAACTGGATATTTAAAGGGAATCATCACACGTGAAGTTAGCCTATCTTCAATTCAATTGTAATAATCACCACAAGGTGACCCGTAACGCTAAATTACTCACAATAGGTAAACCGTTTTTGTATCTAAGTTTAACATAAATTGAAAATATAAATGGTAAACAAATTTTTTTAGTTGATTTTACTTAGAAAAGGTAATAAAGCTTTACAAATCATAGAAATCCAAGGATGAGAAATCAAATTCTACTTATTTTTACCTAATTTTCCACGCACCGTGGCCTCACGAAATCCTAATTGGAAGCTCGTATATTATTTTGCAGGAAGCGATTAAATCTTAATTTGCCACCGTATATAATTTGAAGAATCATGGTTAAAAAATGTCAAGAAAACAAATTCCCGAATACACTCGCATATGGCAACAGAAGCGTTGAAAAGTTTCGCTGAGAAGAAATCAGAATATCCCTGCTGCAATCTTATAAGAGGGAGCTTTTAACTCGAAATTAATGTTTTACAGCGTTCTAGAAGAAATTTGCACATTACATTAAATATTTCTTACCTTTCTCAACGCCACACCACAAAAATGAATAAGGATTTTTGCAGACTACTAATCAAGTTGCTACCTTCCAAGAGGAAAGTTAAATTGATTTTAGGAATACTGAATTCAAACAGAGATTGATTTACTACAAACAACGAAAATGATGTATGAATGTATGAATGTATGGACGTATGCATGCGTTCATGTATGCACGTACTTGACTCAACAGTTATACTAAAGGAGTACGAAGTCACGATATGAGGTAATCCATTCCTCATTGTTATGAAAAGTAACAATAAATACGTAAATAATATACTGTCGAGAAACTAAATCCCACTGTATTAGTGAATTTATAGCGTATCGAAAACAAATCGTTTAATTAAGAGAACAAATATATACTTTGTAAATAAATCATAAAAGACAAAAACATGTTTACTTAGACAAATTATGATCACGTAATCGGAGAAACTGACTCCTAAAAATCACATAAATTGGCCATAAGAGACATGGAACCAATCTGTGGGCGTGAGAATCAAACCAGTAAAGTGTTTCCAGGAAGAAAAGAAAAATAGTTTTCCTTCAGTGGTAGAGGACAGTTAGAAACTCTATGTATAGCAAATGGTGGATGCGGAGAGAGGTCATAGCAGTTAAACATAACCACAGTTAAAAATAATACGAGTTTATAAACCGTAGAATATTTTAGTGGAACTTTGAATTCGAAATAATAGTTGGAGATGTGGTCCAAGGAAAAAAGCATCAATTGAAAAGTAAATGGAAAACTGTACGTTTGAAAGTCAAAGATTGTGACGTAAAATAATTTTGGCATAAATTTTAAAGATGGCCAATCCACAAATTCGAATTAGATATTATGCACGACTTATATGAATGGAAATATTTGTTGTATAAAATGTATGCTTTTATGTTAAATAGGGTTTTTATTTTTATTATTGTTCATGTGATATAATTTGTATTCGATATTAGCAGTGTAACGATTTTCCAGTCGACCGCTAACAAACGTTTTATGAATATTAAATGCCTTTTGGAGAAACATTAGTTTGGCGACTAAATGAAATAGCTGTGTTGTTATCGCTTCGCTAAATATTTCCAGTCATATCCGATAATTTATTAATACTCGATATCTGTCTAGACATGTTCGTCAACCCACACAAAATATATGAATTTTCTACGAACAGCAAAAATAAGCTAATATTAAAAAGCCAGTGAAAATGTATGCCAATATTTTAATTAATATATTAGAAGTAAAAGAAGAAATTCAGGCGGTTTGCAAATACTGGAAGACCAATAACTGGCATGAAACCAAGAAACGTTATTTTTATAAAAAAAATAATAATAAAATATAATATGGATCAGAGAGGAAAATGCAATTGCATTTCACCCGCTTTTTTCCTTCTAAACTTTGATTGAGCAAAGGTTTTCGGAGAACTATACAGGAGTGAAATATTTTAATAAAGCATTTTGAAGAAAGAAATTGAAGGGATTTGTTTTGAATGTTTTTGAAAGTATGCCATTTTTACATTGTCGCGAGCCGCTACCGCAGTAGAGAGAAAGCTATGTAATGCACTCAGAAAAAAAGCGAATTTTCGGCTGAAAAACACTTTATTACAGGGCCCAGGTAACGAACAAGTGGATAAATCCAGATACTAAATTTAGGGGGGAAATCCTATAACACGTGGTGTAGCCAGAATCCATGTTTGTGGGTCCTTCATACCGAAAAATCGATTGTCGGCAAAACGTCTGTCCGTCTGCCATTGATGTGTTTTCAATAACACTTTACCCTCGACTTTAAAACTCATTTCATTTCATTATTGTTCTATTATTCATTATTGTTTGTTATTATGCTATTTATTATGTTTATTATTATGCTATTTACATAATCTCTCAAAGTTCTTTCGTTAGTTTCTTAATTCTGATTAACATCAATAATTAGTAACTGGTTCCTAAAATTCAAGTCATGTATCCAATATTTTCTCTACATACTCATTTTATTTTACAACACATATTTTGTTAAATTTATTTCCTTCTTTCCTCCATTACCTCTATTATTTCCATTGGTGTTCGATATTGCTGAAAATTGTTGCATCTCCTTCTACGAAATGTAGCAGTTTAGGCTCGTCTGAATTGATCTCTCTTTAACAACTTTTAGAAATATTTTATCAATATTTCTGATCTTTCCTTTCTAACAAAAATTAGTGTAGCCATTTCACTTGCCAGTAAAGACATCAATTTTTTAATATTCAAAATTCGCTGTTCCCAGCGTACCACTTTACCATCTTCATCAAATGTCACCTATCTCATTCATTATTCACACACTACTATTTCATTTTAATTTTTACAAACCATTTTTATCATCAATGCTAGGCTCCTCTCTATTCTCTTCTGTCTTTTCTCTCATGTTGATTGTCATAATTTAGAATTGGTGATACAATTATCATGTGATTGCATATTAATCTTAAAAATATCGTGCATATGATATACCACAAGGGGTCAGTCCTTTTTTTTTTGTTATGCTGGTTTTGAACCTGAGGCTCGCGCGGCGGTATAACGTGCGTTTACGAGGCTCGCCTGTGGCCTAGGACGGAGTGGCGCGGTGAGGTGGTACTGCCACGGACCGTAGGGGCTTGGACGAGCGTGGGGAACGTCGGTGAGAGGCGACTCTTGGCGTGAGCGAGATAGTCACTCGCATCCTGTACGCCAGTGTTGCCAAGGTCGATGCCACGAGCGGAAGTCCGTGGCACGAATGCCACGACGAAATCGCCCTTCCACGCAATTCATTACCCTGCCATCCCTATTGTAAAATGGCGGGGTTACTAATAGTTCCCTTTCCCGACGCTAGTTGCGCAGAGAAGTTCGTGGCATGCTACGGAGTCACGACGCGTGCCACTGCCACCAGTAGAAGGCCTTGACACTACTGCTGTACGGCCTAAATCGGAGGGCCGTTAAGGTATTAAATGAACACGGGGGGGGGCACATTGGAGTGCCCATTTCGCGCCAGGAGCCGTGGCGGCGGCCATGGTCAGGAGACGCAGCGTGTCGAGGAAACTTACAGAACTAATGTTCATTACGTTACTTTGGAGAAGTTGTACAGCTTGGATAAATGAACTGCTGTATTGTGCACTTCTGTCCACTTTCATTTGATACATTTCACTTTTCCCCTGCTAAAACAACAGATCCCGCGCCGAATTACATGTTCCCCCAGGAATCTCCGCCAGCGGAGCGCCATTCTGGCACGCGACAAGCTCTAAACTACCCAACATGTATGTAGTTTAATGCATGTCAGTGTAAGAGCGTGTGTGTAAGGAGAAAGGAAGAGGTAAGCATGAGGAACGGAATGATCGCGCGCGGTCAGTGGCCATTTTTACTGGACTGCTCCGCTTTCACTTGGTTGCATGGATCGTAGAAACCTACAGAAACCTACCGATCTACCTACCGCCTACCACTACAGTTCTAAACAGAGGACAGTTAAATTCGACGATTGTAGAAATCTAGTGTCAAAAATTCCCCAATGTCGGGACTCGAAACCTGATACATCCCCGGAAGCCTCGAGTGCAGAAAGATCAAACAGGGAAAAGCAATTTAGGAGTACAACGTGGTAAGGTTTGGTAGACGTTTGTGTTGTCCTCAGACGAACAGACAGATATTTCAAAAACACTTCTTCGTTAGTCAGAGATTCCCGAAACGTCATTTTCCGCACATATCTAGAAATAGATTTTTTGCGTTATTACAACACTACTCTACGCTGCGAAGGAAAGAGAGGTTAAAGGAAACAACAAAAATGACTCAGCTTATGATCATAATTTTAAATTAAAAACAACTTAAGTTAGAAGTATAATGCAAGGACAATGTAAAGAAATATGATACAAAATAAAAAAGGAAGAGAGGAGATATTTTGATAAAATGCAACAAAAATCATAAAAGATCTTACTCTAAAAATAAATCTAAAAAGAAAGATTACAGAATAACAGGTAAGATATACAAATAGAAAGAGGCATAAACGAAATTGAATTGTAATCGAATAAAAAAATGAAAAAGGAACAACTGAAGAAGAGAAGGAATAAGAGGTAAGAGAAAATTAAAATGATAGCGAGGAAAGAATAGAAAATAAGAGGTAAATCAAAATAAGAATAACGTGAAATAAAAAAGGACAAAAACTAAGGAAATAAATAAATAGCAGAAACGTAGGAGAGTTAAGAGTGTTAGATAGAGAGGGGAGTGGATGGCAGAACGGAAGATAAGAACAGAAAATACAGAAACAAGAGACGAAGAGATCAACCAATACAAGAAACATAAAACTAAAGAAAATAAAATTCACTACGAAATAATGAGAGCCACCGCAAGAAGAGTAATTAAAGAATATAAAGCAAAGTCATGGTTAAACTATATATTAAGTATTAATAACCACAATAACATAAAAGATTCATGGGCAAAAATCAACGCTATTCAAGGAAAGATGAGAAGTAACCAAATACATTATCTACAAGACGAAAACAATAAAAGCATCACCTACCCTAAAGAAATGGCACATTCCCTTGCTTGTAACGTCGCCATGAATTCCAGTTCAAAAAACTACACAGAAGTCTTTCAACAGTTTAAAAAAGATCTTTAGAGAAAACAGTTTAAACAAGACCTTGAAAAGAATATCATCAATGAAGAAACATCATTATTTCATATCAACGATCTTATCACAATGAAAGAACTCAACTGTTAAACTGTTATCTACTGTTACCAAAACCCGAAATTCCTTGCCTGGACCTGACAGCATTTCAAATATCCTTTGAAAAAATCTACCACTCGATGGAAAGAAAGTACTTCTAGCAATATTCAACAATATATGCGACAAAAATGTATTTCCTAAAATATTGAAATTGGCTATAGTTATTCCAGTACGTAAACCTGGAAAAGATCCAACAAAATATCACAACTACAGGCCAATCTCACTAACATGCAATGTGTGTAAATATTTGAAGGAAATTATATGGTTTTGGGGTTTCAATAATATAATATCTCACAATCAATTTGGTTTCAGATCAGGCCATTCAACCACGTCCAGCTTAGTAAGCATTTATACATATATACAAGAATCATTGATACATTGATACATATACATCATATACATAATTGATACATCATTGATACATTCATCAACATGCAACATGTCCTGGCTGAAAGTTTGTACACAGAAAAAGCCTACGATATGGTCTTGACCCATCGAATCCTATTTTATAGGAAAATTGACTAAAAGTTAACATATTTCAGTTTATAAAAAAATTACAAATTTGAGAGCCATACAAGTGAGTCAATGGGAGCCCATCTGAAGTACAGTATCTCGAAAATGGAGTGCGGCAAGGAACTGTACTAAGTGCCACACTATTTCTCTTGGCAATTAACGATGTTGGTACAAGAATCACACCCACAGTAATCATAAGGAAGTACGCTGATGATATCAGCATCCTCTGCAGAGGAGTCTATCAGATCTAGCCAAGACATAATGCAATCTGCCTTAAATAAAATCTATGAATGGTCGCTCAAGACTGGCTTCAAATTCTCAGCCTCGAAAACACAATGCATCCTATTTTCTAAAAAATAGCCTTCACTTCATTTAGTTGAACAAAGTCTCAAATTTGATGAAAATATTAAAATGTTGGGAATGTAAATTGACTCCAAACTGAAATAGAAAAGACATATACAATTACTAGTAGATGAATGTAAAAAAAATTAAATATATTGAGTTTCATTTCTCATAAAAACTGGGGCGCTGACAAATATCTCCTTTTGATGACATACAAAGCAATAGTCCTCTCCAAGACTGACTACGAAGCCATAATATATGATTCTGGCAGAAAAACTAAGAAAACGCGAAGTTATTCATAATAAAGCCTTGCGAATATGCACAGGCTGTTTTCATTCCAGTCCTATTGGTATTATCCTAATAGAAGCTAAAGAAACAAGCCTATCACATCGCAGAAAATTGCTAGCCCTCAAATATGGCATCAAAACAGCTGGAGTAATTAATGCTATAATTTACCATGATATCTACCCAAAACTTCAAGATTATTATAAATATATCATCGATTTATCATATATATACCAAGATCAAAAACATATTGAGGCAGTTAAATACCATGGAATATATCAATGGAGAGAAAAGAAAACCAAACATTCCACCATGGATATAACCTGACATAGATGTAGTTATATTGTTAACTTACATCCCAAAAGATAAAATATCAGATCAAGACTGAAAGATAAAATCAACCGAGCCAGCAAACAGATACAAAGATCACTACAAGATATTCACGTAATTCATAAAAAAATTAAGAGGAAAATCTGAACTGAAGAAATACAAATTAAAAATAGACTTCATTACTACTTCTGCCCCACTACTGCAGAATTGTTCTCCCTATTGACAGCTTTCAAACTTGCAAAGGACTTTAACAGCAGAAAAATTGTTGTCTTTTTCACATCTATTGAAGCAATTAATAAAATATGCAATGGTGGCTCGATTGCAACAATGATAGACAACATTCATGAACTGTACTATGGCATACAATTCAATAAGACTCTAGGAATGGCCTGTCTCCCAAATTACAAAGAGATATCTGAAGATGACATAATAAGCCTTGCGGAAGAGATGACAACCCCAGAAATAGGTGGAGTTTTAGTGACTTCGCAGATAGGGCTGGTAAATGGTCACACGTCTTCAATAGAATGCAGAAGATATGGGACAACCACTGGAGAACACTGAAGTCTAGCAATCTGCACAAAAAGTGCAAATTTTTACTCCTTGAAAACCTGCAAAGACTTTTCTAAAAAAACAGGTGATAATATCAAGAATACGAACTGGTCACTGTAATTTTAGTCACAAGCACCTTCTAACCAGAGATCCCCCTCCCACCTGTGTGCCCTGCAACACCTTTGTAGTGGATGCAGCGCGGTGTAAGGTCCGTTCTGCGAAGCGACTACATACAGGGTCAGATCAGGTTTCAGGGGATTGTTTCTTAGGGGCAAATGAAAGTCAATGCACTTGTGAATGAATTTAATTTAATTCTTGAAATATTGATTAGTTTTACAAGTAGTTAGTTAGGCAGTAAGCCGGAGGACCAATGAATGTTTATGATTAAAAGTTTCTTCTTGCTTGAAGTTTACACTTACAGTTTAATGACAGTACAGTCAGCACCAACCCAGGTCAGACGGCTGAGTGTGTGTGCGCCGTCAGTTGAAATGGGCTGCGGATGATGCGGCTGGTAGGCTGGATGTCAACATGGGCGCGTACTCGACTGCTGGAGCGGCCCGTACTGTTGACTGGGCCAGGTGAAGGCTGCTTCACGGGTGGCCCGAATGTTGATCGCGGCCTGCTGGCCGCGCTGATTGATTGTAGGAGCCTTGATAGACAGAGCAAGGACAGCTGACTCGTTCGCAGGCTGTCAGACGAGTAGAGTAGTAATTGTAGCAGCAGTAATAGTAGTTTGACGTAGAGTGACTGCGTAGTTTGACGTAGAAGTGTGACTGCGTAGCTTCACATAGTAGTGAACAGAGCAGTAATTGTAGCAGCAGTATAGTAGATTGACTTAGAAGTTTGACATAGCAGTTTCACATAGTAGAAATGACATTGAAGTCGCAGTGAGATTGACTTAGTAGTTTGACATGATAGTGTTGACATAGAAATTTGACATAACAGTGGCGGAGTTTGACTGATAGTTTCACATAGTAGAAATGACATTGAAGTACCTGCGTAGTAGCAGCGAAATTGACTGATAGTTTGACATAAGAGTGGCGCGTGGGAGCGAAGTTGCCGTATTTATTGAAGAGTATGTTTCCGAAAGCAGAGGAGGGAGAGTCACGTGACATCTGCAGCTAGCCTATGATATGCAGTGAGACGCTGTGTGCCGCGAGAGATGCTCGCTATTTGTTGATATGTTTTGAAGTGTGTCACGTGACTTGTGGGCGGCACTGGCTGTGCCCGCAATGGCTGCATCTCGTTAGCAAGGTTTGGTATTTTTCACGGGAACCGCGATGCTGGTTGAGAGAAAAGGCGGGCGTGGTCGCGGTCGCGGGCGCGGCTGCCTAGCAGATGCGTTCGTTGTCGGCGAATTCTAACGCCAGTATTGGAGCTGGAGGCACGTAGCGATATTCGGAATGTTTGTAAATATTTCTGGCCGCTGAAGACTGAGAAAGGGGCAGGTAAACGGGTAATGGCTTGAGGACCGCGCGCCCCGCGCGCCGGCGGTGGCTAATGACCTTCCCTGGCTTACAGTACAATACTCGGTGCGCGGTGCGCGGCGCTTCGGCGCTTGCGGCAAAGGGGGCTCAACGAGAATCGTTTTGTTGCCTGAACATCTGTGTTTCATTTCTTATGTTTTTGTATAAACGTGCTAGAGCCGTGAGAAACTTTGAAGGGGGGGCAGCCGAAGAATGTTGGCCGCGCGGGGGAAAGACAATTTGAGGCTGCACCCTGCTGGCGAGTTTCCTTATGATTGTTCGCGAGATTGAACAACCTTTCTCAACATCCATCATTTGTTATACTATTTCAGAACAACAGAAGTGAGCAGAATATAGATGTGCAAACTTTTGTTTTGATAATCCTCAATCCTAACATTGAGGATTATCAGAACAAAGTACTCCATTTCTGTAAATCATGTAGTATTCTAAATGATATACAATCCTACTAAATGTAATTGAAACTGTTCAAATACAATTTTATATTTAACCGTTTATGTTTATAGCTTGTATTGTATAATTTTTCTGTATTTTTTTTATTTTATCACTGTTTTTTTAGTTGAAGAAACTGTTATGTAATGTGTTTACTTGTAGTCGCTAACAACCATAGATGTTGATGCGACTTAAAGTAAATAAATAAAAGAGACGAAGAGAAAGAAAAGTGTAACAAAGATAGGCAATTTTTACTTCCTCGCCCTTCCGAATGAAAGTATCAAAATCGTGCACCGGAAAGAGGCGAATTTTGACAGAGAAATTGTCATTATTGGGGCCCTAGTAACGAAAAAGTGAATAAACCCTGTTCCTACATATAGTAAATTAATTCATCTAACACGTAGTGTAGCCAGAACTCATTTTTTGTGGGCGAAAAATTGGTTGACTGATGTTTATGTTTTTGAAAATGAATGTTTTTAATGGAATTTTTCGCAAAAACTAACATTTTTTAAAACTTTTTTGAATAATTTTTATTCACAAAAACGCTACAAATTGTTTCTAAAAATGTGCTTCTCATATGTATTAAGGGACAGCAAAAAATATGGTGCCATAACCATTTTCTGCTAATTCTCTACATTTTTGAAAATTGAAAAACGTTAATATTTCAGAACTGGAGAAGTGAGATAGCGATTTTTGCATTAACTAAAAATCAGCTCCAAAAGAGGACATGTATTATATTTGAAATTTTTTTAAAGATAATTACATATTTAAATGGTGGACCGAATTCGAAACTCACAGCGTTTCCATTAGAGTAGAGGTAAGACACACGTCAACTTAACTCGGAAGACACGAGTGCGAATCTCGGTACAGAAAAAGGTTATTGGTCGTAAATTCTTTTGCAGGTTTATATAGTAGTATAATATAGCGGAGTAGTTAGAAACAATGCGAGAAAATATGTACTGATGAAACGCCACTAGTTTTGTGTACGCTGGCATACGATCGGGCGTACCGCGGCAGCCGAATCGAGAAGAAAACACCTGACCTTGCGGGGCGCAAGGGGTTGGGCGCCGGGCGGGTCGCGCATATCGACCGGGACGGGGGCGGCGGCGGCGGCGGCGGCGAGTGAAGCGCAAACCGCAAACAGGTTCCCTGGCTCCTGATGCTGCTGCTGCTGCCTGCCGCCGCCGTTCCCGCAGCGCCGTAATTGGTACAGGCTAACAAGGTCGTTACATTTCAACCCGCTCCGGAAGGACAGGGGTGCGGGGAAAGGCACTCTTGAGAACTCCACGCGCTGCAAACTGCGGAGAAACAATTGAAAGATCGGACAAGTCACGTGCTTACCCTCGCGAACGGGTCAGTGACATTCGTAGTTCAATCCGCGGTAGGGAGAAATGCTGGATAATTCTCCTGTGCTAAACGTCGACTTCAATCTCGTGACTTTATACAGCCTGCAATCCAAATGTTTAAAATGTTGAAAGTTTTAGACTACAGAAATGTGAGCTTCCTGATCAACCACTTTCCCCCTTCTTTAAATAAAAGTTACGGAAAAAAATTAAATGGCGTCATAATGTAAAATAGCTCTTATTAACTGCAGGTGATAACTGAAAACGTGACTAGTCTGTTTGTAAAATGAAATGATTGTTGTTTTTTGTTATACAAAACGTTCAAGCTCATTCCATTAATTAAATACTGTTGTGATTGATTGCGATAAAGTTTGTACATTTACACGGTATGAAATTATATTTTATGAACATACTATTTTACTTTTAAAAAACATTATATGTAAAAATAATATTGTATGTTTTACTCAAGAATTGGCTTGAAAACGAAAAATTGATCTTGAATACCATTTACGTATTGACGATTGGAAGTGGAAATATTTTTTTACTCTATTCAGTAATGAGGCAAACGGTTGGTCTCATTTGTAATTTAAGAATTTCTGTTATAAAATAACACTACTTGAAAAGACATTTTGAAGATAACATGCATGTTATGCACAATATTTAAATGAATAATTCCGAAAAAAACAAACCGTAGATATCTTAGTAAATTGACTCCGCAGGAAAATGCAATTACACAGCAAAATTAATTACAGTAATCCCCTAGTGAATCAAGTTTTCTAGTAACAAAATGGATTACTCAATGCGCGAAAACAATTGCCTAAGGAAATGTTTTCCCACATTTGGGAAAAAGGCATTTGTTATGTGTAATGTGTAATGTTTTAAAAGGAGCAGGTATGTTAGCGATGTAATTGGTTCATAAGCTAAACGTAAATTTGAAAATCTAAGCATTTTCCGGCTCATTATTGCCAAAAAAATATAAGTCATGAATGGTAATTTGAATGATCAGTTACTGAATAATTTAGAATCAGCCTATTTTTACGCAGTATCTCTTGCATAAATTGCAAATTTTGATTGTATTGATAAGTAAAGGATACTGCTCCGTTATTAATTTTTATTAAAGCTTCCTCTGAAGACTTTCAAATTTTGGAGGAACTTTTGCCAATTGTTCTGATGACAGTTTGAAAAAAAAGAGAGTTTGATAGACTTGAAAAAATGCTTTTATTAAATACAATATTGATGAATAATGGGTGAATGTAACAATAAATAGATCTCCAATTACGACTGGAAAAATTACTGGTGTCGAAATGTAAATTGAAGATGTTTTTAATTAATCCAATTAATTTTATAATAAGCAAATTGTGTTACGGATTTCATGAACGCGTTATCTTCCCTCTACAGATACGAACAACAGAGAACATAAGAGTCAAACAAATTCTTGCAGCGACACGTATTTCTTACGTTTTTGTAAAACTAATTAAGTATTATCTTTAAAACAATTAGAAATCATAAAATATATTTTTAATATAGTAAAATATATACGGTACCAATTTATAGACATGGTGGTAGGTGAACGCTCGAACTAGAGAACTTCAATTTTTTCGCCACGATAGAGTACAATATATTGACGTCAGAAGAAAGACGAACAAAATATTTTCAGAGAATGAGACTTATGAATGCTCGGAGACTTTTCCCTAAGCAAAAAAAACTTAATGCTGTTGCATAAAAACAACGCTTTTCTTTGAGGAACGCTCGTTCGAAAAGACCTTTCACAAACTTTCACCGACTCTCCTCCCTCCAAGAGTTATTATTCGTTTATTCCGTAAATTGTTTTTCGTTGACGCTCCTCTTCAAGTGACGGCAGCACTGGCCACGCACAATGACACCGTTTGTTTCAGGATACGCGTTGCATTAAATAGCAGATGGCGAGACAAGTAAAGTTTCTTTTGATTTGACAAATTGAAAATCGTTCGGTGCAGTCAGATGGTGTGAACATACACATTATTAGTAATAAAAGAAATAATATAAATGGAGTCTACACTAAAAGAAATCATGAAAAGAAGGCACATGACCACTGAAGCAGAATCTCAAGGGAATCTTAAAAATTTGTAAATGAAATTTAACTTAGAAACTTGTAAAACGGGAATTGAAAAGTAAATTGCTTACCAAATATATTCCAATTTCTAAATTATAATCAGTAATATGTTACATTCGGGTGTACTCTAGTAAATCAAGAAGTGTTTT
>JAHLJT010002406.1:102117668-102257153 GCA_031308135.1 Acheta domesticus | reverse complement strand
AATTTGATGTCGGAATTATATATATATTTCCTCACATAAATAAAATGGAGGTTAATTTCATTTACAAAAATGCTTCGTTTTGAATTCTTTTTTCTAATATATATCGCAATCAAAATGTGATTTAAAACTTGCAATTGGATCCAGGAACTCATAAGTAGCATATTCATCCACATTATTTGCCATTTCTGAGAATTTTATTTTTTCTTCCAATGCGCGCATTAGGGCCCGTTTCAGCCCACTGTGCGCCAGCTCACCGCGAGGGAAGCGACCGCGCGGGGCGAGTGGAGGTGGAGGGTTGGCGGCCGGCGGTTGGCGGCAAAGGGTGGAGGAGGCAGGGCTGACGAGCGTACCGCCGACGAGCGCTGACGAGCCCAAACCGCGGCGCGAGGCCTCGTTGCGGGCGCCCAGGAGAAACAAGGGCGACGCGTGACGCGACGCTGGGCGGACGCCAATCGAATCGCGCGAGACGCAGCGGACGAGACCGGGCGAACACCGGGGCGAACACCGGGGCGAACACCGGGGCGAACACCGGGGCGAACACCGGGGCGAACACCGGGGCGAACACCGGGGCGAACACCGGGGCGAACACCGGGGCGAACACCGGGGCGAACACCGGGGCGAACACCGGGGCGAACACCGGGGCGAACACCGGGGCGAACACCGGGGCGAACACCGGGGCGAACACCGGGGCGAACACCGGGGCGAACACCGGGGCGAACACCGGGGCGAACACCGGGGCGAACACCGGGGCGAACACCGGGGCGAACACCGGGGCGAACACCGGGGCGAACACCGGGGCGAACACCGGGGCGAACACCGGGGCGAACACCGGGGCGAACACCGGGGCGAACACCGGGGCGAACACCGGGGCGAACACCGGGGCGAACACCGGGGCGAACACCGGGGCGAACACAGGGGCGAACACCGGACGAACATCGGACGAACATCGGACGAAATCGCGGCAAGAGGGAAGGAAATGATTGGTTGATTAAACAAGTTTCCAGGCACGTCAATTGTTATGATCATTAGTTTCATTTGTGTAGTGCACGCTTTTTATTACGGGAGATGGAGGTGTTCTTCTCTCGCTGAATGGTGCGATCCGGCGCCGTCCAACACGTCGGCTTGCGGAGTTTACTCTTTTTCTTCATGCTTAGGCAATATTGCTTGTTGCACCAACTGATCTTTCCATCTCTTTGGTGGTCGACCAACATCTATTCTTCCTTATGGGATATAATTGTACATTGCTCGTGGAATTCTTGAGACATTCATTCTCTTTACATGCCTGAGCCATTTTTCTCTATATGCTGTTATTTTTTCATTTTTGAATGAAGAAATTGAATACTGAAAGTGCATCATGGTTGAATTAGGCATCTCCATGCTACAATAACAACACAACGTTCGTGTCTAAGGCTGGTTTCAAAATTGAAGACCGCAGCTACGATTGCCACCATGACTACCAAGCGTCGGGACCCGCATGAATAGTACATCTTCATTCATCATATTAAAAAAGTTAACGGGATTTCATAGTGCGTTCTTTATCATCTGTACGCATCATTACAACATTAAAATATTCTCATCCTCTCTCTTTCTCTCCTTCCCCCCTCTCTCTCTCATCCTCCCCACGCGCGAGCCTCTTCTTTGACTTATCTCAAACATGTATCAACGAATAGTCAGACGCACCAAATTTACTTCTATTATCTTCACATCTCTTCCAATAGTATTGGTACTTCTACTTATGCCCCTTTCTCAAAACACGATTTATGCGTTCTTGTAGTTTACTTACAGTCTCTTTCTATCAGTTCCATTAGTATTCAAAACTACTAATTTTGGTCTTTCCCTACTCACTCTGCACCAATTCATCCAATCATTAACTTACCTCTCTGGATTCACAAACGCTGATTCCCGAACTCTGTTTCCAAGGGGCACCGCAATTTAACTCTTGCTTAACTCATCCCCTGAGCTACCAAATCCTTTTACACTCCCATCTCAACTTTCACCGCGGCACAGACCTTAAGGAACGTCTCATCTCTCCATTCACATTTCCATTCATTTAACGATTCCATCACATTCTCACCAAGTATTAGAGATCCTATTTCCTTTTATCATGCTTCTGCCATTTCATACCCTTCTTATCTCCTCGGTCCTCGGCTCACCTCTTCTCCTAGTCTCACAGGTACCCTTTTCCGATACCCCACGATTTCATCATCACAACCTTCATTTTTACCAACCTTACTCTCTTCCTCCAGCCCTGACGCACTTTGATTGAATTCATTCTTCTTCTAATGCCTCATTCCTGCTATGGTGGTGCAGATCGGAAACATAGCAAATGATAGCAACCAGTGCAATTATGTCGATTCCCGGTTCAATTATGAAAAATGTAACTTAGATGAGGTTCGATTTGTTTTTGCCTTCTACACAACAATCACACGATCATAGAGAAAATTGAAATTCGAATCCTGAACCCTCGTACAGAGCGACAACCTTCTCATTCCCCTGCGCTTCTGCGGTAGATTATTCTCCAGCATTTGCGAGCCCACAACATCTAGCTTCATTGACGAAGGTAATAGATTCTAGTCTGGTCCGTCGGATTCTCGGGACCCGCCGATGGCATCTCAGTTCGAAGGTGCTACAGTCGAGATTAAAATTATGCATCCCCGTTGTAAGTCTTTTGCCCGGATTTCTCAGACGCTAACGCTAATTATTGGTTCCCCGAACTTCAAATGTACATCATTGAAAGCGTAAATGTGTAAGAAACTATTTTTACGCCAACGTTGTTTGCGATATCTGACAGTTTGATAAATATTTTGACCTTCAATATTACAACATTATAAACATTTTGAGACCAAATTTGAATCACTTTTCTTTATCATGATTTATAATGTAGAAAATACCAGTTGGAATTTTTGCCTCAAAATAACAACCAAAATCGGCATGGGAGAGTAAAGACTTTTTAGTATATTATTTAAAATAATGAGTAACTCATAAAACCAAAATTTCAGCAGTAGAATATTCTTGGACGGTTAAAAAGATCCTGAGTTAAGAGTTAAGGTTAACGTTAAGAGTTAATGAGTTAAGGTTCAGATCCTGAGTTAAGAGAATACGTTGTTGTTGGATTTTTTAAATATTGAACTTTTACTTTTCTCCCTGAGCCCAATAGGAAGAAATATGGGTGTAGGCATTTTGCAAAGGTCTATTTCTGTCGGACCAAATGCTTGGGAGGCCTGTAACGTCGACGAAAGGAGATCCTCCTGTACTCCCATCTAATCTTTATCTCGGCCGTTCGGTCTCTCACCCTCCCCATCGACCTTTCGACCTTCCTCTTCGCCGGCGGGTGTCGGCGCGAATGGAGGGCCCTGCCAACGCAATGAGCTTACCAACTTCCCTCGGCGAAAGTCTTGTGTTAACCCTTTCGGACGTAACTTTACTCATTAAAGGCACAGAGATAAAACCCTTCTTTCGCGCTGATTCGAAGTGCCGCTCTCGCATTTTTCTCCAACTGTTGAATGCGATGAATGCGGAAAACAGGATATTGGAAAACTGCAAGAAATGAGTTTCCCAACTCCGGTACGATTTCTGCGAAAGATTATTCGAAACGCGGCTAATGATATCGTCCACGAGATATTATTTGCCGGATACTGTACCCAAAATACTTTCAAGTCTACCAAGATCGAAGATTTCGCAGTAAATTATAATGAATGTACGAAGAATTACTTTCCTCTTTAATAATCATTTCTTCTTCGCGACTGAAGTGCAATAGTTCAACAGCTGTCAAGAGACTTTCTTCACTACTTTTCTTCACTGGGAAAAGCACGAACTGAATGAAACACTTAAAAACTCCAATTTATTGCTCTTTTGCGAATAGTGATTCACTAGGAAATGTTGATTTCATTTGATACACTGCTGTTCTATCAAAACGTATAAGATTGTATAAAGACATGCGTCACAAGGTTTTGCCGATTTGATTGTATATTGGGATTGTGTGTTGGTTCAGAGTGTTGTTCTGTAAATAAAATAGTAGTATGTTTTAATTTCTGTAATCAACATCGTATTTAATAAGAATCAAATCGTACTCTTGCTTTCTTAAGCTCAGAGCGTTTTCTGATGCATGCTTCCATACAAATGCAGTAGTACTTTTAAACTTATTTAAGTTGGAATATTTAACGTTGTTGGTATTTGTGAAGCATGTAAATATAAATCTCATTTTATTATGTTTACAATAATTAACTGAGCAACGTGGTTTTATTGCATGTTATATTTGTTATTCAATAAACTTTTCGATTTATATCTTCTACTTAATAAATAACCCTCGACGAAAATTATAATAAACGACAGAGAAATTTTACCATTCATTCGAGACTTTTTTTACATGCGTTTCTCTTTTGAATCATCAGTTTTATTTTCATCTGTTTTATAAACTTCTGTTCTTTAAACATCGTATATTTAAAGCCCGGCATAATTTGAATGGTTGTTACCTTTTAATGCTAATAGATAAAAAATTTGAATATGTTTTATGAACCGTAATAAAGCCACTAACCTGGGGATGAGGAAATAATGAACCAACCGATCGTCAGATTCTGCCCAAAGAAACGAGCGCAGATCGACTTTTCACCACGGGCCCGCATCGCAAATAATAATTTGGAGAATTCGCCTCGGATAATTAAAAAACCAGGTCGACTCCGGTCCAATTAGGGCTGCCGGACGCAATTACAGAGAAAATACGTTAAGCCCACACATTTCAGCAGTGCGGCAGCGAAAATCGGAGAGCAGCGGGGCGATGGGGCGAACACGCAGTCGGATCGACAAAACTGCGCTGCGAAACTGCGCGATCGCGCTGGCGACGGTGATGCCATTAGTAACTAATTGTTCATAGGAATAGCTAATGCTGGAGGTTTGCTAAACGATGAAGATGACGCATAAGGATCGTGATAGAGACTGTAGTAATAAGACATGGTTGCTGAAGGTGGCAGGGCGCTGGGGGTGACACGGCGATGCGGTGGCGATGGAGGCGGTGGTGGCGATGGAGGCGGTGGCGGCGGCGACGGCAGCGGCGGTTACGTGGTGGCAATGGTGATGATGGAGGAGGTGGTAGTTATGATTGTGGTGGTGATGGTGGTGGTGATGGTGGTGGTAGTGATGGTGGAGGTGGTGATGGTGGAGGTGGTGATGGTGGAGGTGGTGATGGTGGAGGTGGTGATGGTGGTGATGGTGGTGATGGTGGAGGTGGTGATGGGTGGAGGTGGTGATGGTGGAGGTGGTGATGGTGGAGGTGGTGATGGTGGAGGGGGTGGTGGTGGTGATGGGATGGTGAGGTGGTGATGGGTGGAGGTGGTGATGGGTGGAGGTGGTGATGGGTGGAGGTGGTGATGGGGTGGTAGGTGGTGATGGGGTGGAGATGGTGATGGGTGGAGGGTGGTGATGGGGGAGGTGGTGATGGGGTGGAGGTGGTGATGGGGTGGAGGTGGTGATGGGGTGGAGGTGGTGATGGTGGAGGTGGTGGTGATGGGGGTGGTGGTGGTGATGGGGGTGGTGGTGGTGATGGGGGTGGTGGTGGTGATGGGGGTGGGGGTGGTGATGGGGTGGGGTGGTGATGGGGGTGGGGTGGTGATGGGGGTGGGGTGGTGATGGGGGTGGGGGTGGTGGTGATGGGGGTGGGGGTGGTGGTGATGGGGGTGGTGGTGGTGATGGGGGTGGTGGTGGTGATGGGGGTGGTGGTGGTGATGGGGGTGGTGGTGGTGATGGGGGTGGTGGTGGTGATGGGGGTGGTGGTGGTGATGGGGTGGTGGTGGTGATGGGGGTGGTGGTGGTGATGGGGGTGGTGGTGGTGATGGGGGTGGTGGTGGTGATGGGGGGTGATGGGGGTGGTGGTGATGGGGGGTGGTGATGGGGGTGGTGGTGGTGATGGTGGTGGTGATGGGGTGGTGATGGGGGTGGTGATGGGGGTGGTGATGGTGGTGGTGGTGGTTCCTGCGGCGATGATGTATCTGAAGGTGGTGTTGATTCGATCAACAAGCCTGGTGGATGATGACCTTCCGACCGATGTCAATGGTAATGCTCATGCTAATGATGCGACGGTGAAAGTGGTAGCGCTAATGGTAATAATTATAGGTAATACCAGATCGCTTCGCGAATCGGGGATTGATCTGAGAAATTTCTAAAGCACGAATGGAGTTTTAAGAGGACTTTTTCATGAATTCAACTCGAATGTAGAAAGCCGGTTCATTAATACTCGTTATGTTAGTTAATATGGTATATTTACGTCGTTTCAATAATTTCGGTTACTACATGCTGTGACCATCCGTTTTCCCTCCGAAAGCTCAGGAAAACGTGGCACATTTATCGCCCGCACGAACAGCTTCAGTACTCATAGCGCGCGCCGCACAGACAGAAGAGAGCTGCTGATTAGTTCTCATAAGTATCACAAGAGTTCACTAGAATCGCTTGGCTAGGGTAACAGTGAGGCATATAGCATATCCCGTTCCTTTTTGAAGCGTGTCGTCAAGCAGCGAGGTTGAACGGACGTAACGTATCAACGTGGACGCCATCAATCCAAACGAAGAAAAGGCATCAGAGCTCTTCAAAGACAAAAGGAAGAGGTAATTAATTCTTTGAATTAGTACGAAGAGAATTATTATTTAAGGATTAATTAACAAGATGTTCAAGAACAGTGGGAAGAGGGGAAGGATCCCTGTTACTTATAATTGATTAGAATCTAACACGTGGTTTTTATATCCTTCTTTTCCAGCTTTCTTATTTTCTTTTAGTCTTTATTCTCTTTATATGCTCTTCGCTTTTTGCATATTGAATTGAATTCTACTGGATATAATTGGAGAATACTAGCGGTATATGGTTAAAACATTTACGTTTGCAAAAGACGAGTATTTAACCATACCGTTGGCCCAGAGGGAGTTCTACTGCAGGGGAGCTTTGGTAACGGTACCCGATCAGCGGAGCAAAGCAGCGAAGGGAAGCGCCCAGCATCAAGGTCACCAATGTCGCCACTGCTCGAGGTTCAGAAGACAGCGAACGAAACCCCCGTGTTGAAAAGGATTTCAAAGTAAGAAAGTTCCTTTTACAAACATTCTAGTGCCTAGAACTTGTTTAACGAAGCAGATAGAGTAATTCTGTGCAAACCGAGGAAAAGATTTAATATTCAGGTAGTTAGAGGAGAGAGCAATATTATATAACTTACAGAATCAATCATTCTTTCTCCTTATTCTTTGTAAAAATAGAAACAGTAAAAACTTAATTTTTGTGTTACATGAAATAGAATATAAATGGTAAAGGCCTAGTAAAATTTTTGATTTGATGAGAAAGACAGTGTTGTCGGAGCACACTACATAATATAATATAATAAATAATATTAATTACAATATTTCTGGGGGGACAGCGGAGCGAATACGACTCCTTAAAATTTTAAAAGCACGTCTGTAAAATAATTGAGCAGTATACATTTCATCGGCTTCATTCCGGCACAAATCGAAGACAACAATCAAACAGCGACAGCGCTTCCGAGAAATCGTAATCGCTGTCATATAAAATTACAAAATCAAATCAAATCAATAATGCGTTTAAAATAAATTCACCAGGTTCAAAATTCACCAAATTCAAAATCTCACGTAAAACATTCACTAAATTTATAAAACTCGAACGTTTCCATTTTAATTAATAAAGCTCAATTTCCAATGACACTCGCTCATTGGCTGCGAGTTTTCTCTCCGTGCGTCACCCGACGCAGTCGGAGCTCAGTCTTGTGTGAGCCTCCTGGCAGTAAGCCTCGTGAATGCATGCCTCGTGAACGTTGTTTTCGACATGTGCTACATGTTCAGTTAAAAGTGCAGTCTGGTCTGAGCCTCGTGGCAGCAAGCCTCGTGAACGTTGTTTTCGACACGTGCTACGTATTCAGTTTAAAGTGCAGTCTGCTCTCAGCCTCGTGGCAGCAAGCCTCGTGAATGCAATGCTCGTAGAACGTTGTTTTCGACATGTGCTACATGTTCAGTTTAAGGTCTAGTCTGTGAAATGCTCGCATAAGAGAGTGTAAATTAGTAAAGCAGCAAAGAGAAGGGTGTATAGATTTAAGGATTTTCTTGTGTATTCTATTTTCAGCAATTGACAGCGTATTTTGTTTTCTATGTATTCATGAGTGTCAAGTGTATGAGATTTCTATGCCACAAATTTTTCATCTCAAGATTATAGTAAGGTTTTTTAAGAAATCTGTGTTTTAATCTGAATGATTCGCGAGACCGTAGTGTAGAGAACCCACGTCCCTGATCCCACCAATTTCATTTTTTATGTGGCCCACCGTCATCCCGACTGAGCTACCAAACATCTTAGGGAGATTATTAAAAATCCCTCTCCCTTATCACGATGACGGTGGAGGTCGCAATGCATCAACCTCTATTGTCTGTTTACCTTGCAATGTTAAAATCAAGGAGGTTACGTTATACGTATAACCTGCTTGTTTATATTCCACAAGTAATGATTGATATAGCGAATAAACAGAATATGAATAAAAATAAAATTCTCTTAGCGAAAACACAAGTTATATGGGTTTATTTGATTTCATTATTAATATTACATCGCGTATTAAACAAATAACAAACAACAAGTACATGACAAATACACACAAAGAAAATACGAAAATAGCAAGTGTAGTGGATTTGATTTCCTACGATATTGTTCCAAATTTCTTGAATTTGTTTCTTTTCCTAATGTATACTATGAACCCTTACAAAAATTTTAAAGTAGTTTCCAAATATATTTCTACTTTTATCAGGGTTTTCTTGAGTAGTTTGTCGAATAATTATTATATTTCTTTCTCTGATGCATCACCAAATCTCCCGCCATTTCCTTTACTTAACAAACTGTTTGAATGAGACAATTGGAAAGTGTGTTTTACTGCAAATCGACACAGGAATCAATACATACCATCTACAAAGATAGATGAATAGCAACTTATTATTGAGCACTAAGGAGGGAGTGGTAATTAAAATCGATAAAGAAAACTGATAATGATTTGGTGAATCACTGCTCCGACTTGTTAATAGCGTCAACACTACTGGTCTTAATTTCTAAACATTACGGGTCTTAATTTCATGAGTGGAATAGTCGCGGTAATTCAAGTAACAGTGTCGCTCTTTTAAATTGATATTTGATACAGCATTGGACAATGTAGTTAACGGTATTACTCGCTATAATGCAGGCACTGGCACCGGGACAGGATGGATTTCTGATTAAGAGTAAGTGGTAGAGAAGGTATTGGCGATTTGAGTGGAGTTATTGGGAACGGTAGTAGCTGTAAGAGTAATTATGATAGAGATTGGGGCGGTGCGTGGTAGCAGATTCGTACTAAACGTTTTGGAGCACGTGTAAACTGAATACGGATATCACGGAGTTCGCAATGGAAGAGTTGCATGTTCTGGAGATTGTCTCTGTAATAGAAACTCTCAGATCTAATAGAAAACAATGTAGTTATGGTGGAGATGGGAGTGGCGATTGGCAGCAAAATGCTTCAGGTGGCATGCCAATTCATTTAGTGAAACTCAGCACTAACGTACTACATCGCACGATGTTCAGTCCTAGCAGTTTTTGTTATCTCCCTTTACTCTTTATTTAAATTTATCTCGTTATTCCTGTCTCAAGTTCGTTTCAATTAAATTTTAATCCAGGTTTTCAATTATTTTAAAGAGTTATCTTCCTATATTAATATCTTATCTGGCCTCTTAGAATCTTATCTCTAATAAATTTATGAAAATTGTGCCATCTGTGACTCTTCAGTATCCTTCTCTTGCACCCTTTCATCTGGGATGCAGCGGAGTATTTGTAGGAGACTTAGACCGTAGATGAAAAAAAAGACATGGTGAAAAACGGAAGAAGATAGAGATTGGCGGTAAAGGCGACGGAAACGTATTATTCAAAAAGCATTGTTTACTGAAAATGATGCTTATTCGTCAGCTCTCCTATATAAAATTATTCCTTACGTTGAATATTAGAATCGTCAAGCATTTCTTATAAACGTGAAGATACTCTAGCGAGAATACGCATGGAAAGGTAACGAGATATGAGGAAATGCGAATACGAGAGGAAAACTAGGATCGGTGAAAAAAGTGAGGTGACGTTCAGTGAGGAAGAAGCAATGATTGGTGGGAATACCAAGAAGAGGTGAATAAAGGTGAAGGGAGGCGAGGAAATAATGACAAAAGAAGCAAAGAATCGTAGGAAGAGAGGAGAAGAGAGGAGAAGAGAGGAGAAGAGAGGAGAAGAGAGGAAAAGAGAGGAGAAGAGAGGAAAAGAGAGGAAAAGAGAGGAGAAGAGAGGAAAAGAGAGGAGAAGAGAGGAGAAGAGAGGAAAAGAGAGGAGAAGAGAGGAAAAGAGAGGAGAAGAGAGGAAAAGAGAGGAAAAGAGAGGAAAAGAGAGGAAAAGAGAGGAGAAGAGAGGATAAGAGAGGATAAGAGAGGAGAAGAGAGGAAAAGAGAGAAGAGGAGAGGAAAAGAGAGGAAAAGAGAGGAGAAGAGAGGAAAAGAGAGGAAAGAGAGGACAAGAGAGGAGAAGAGAGGAAAGACTGGGAGCGCGGTTGGGGTGGGGCGGCAAGGGAGCAGGGTGGGAGCGCAGCGTGGCGCTATTGAATTCGAAGCGATTAGCGATGCCGCGTCGCCCTCCCCATTACGGCCGTCAAACATCGCGCCAGCGATTTTCCAGCGGAACCGACGCGCCCGCCCCCGCACCCTCGCACCTCCCGCTCCGCCCCCCCGCTTCCCCGCCCCGCCGCCGGATGCGCGCTCCTGCCCCGCCCGGGGCCTTTTCCACGTTTCATTTAGTTGCATTACGTTTCGTTTCGTTTCTCCCCTCTGCTCCTCTCCTCTTCGACGCAGACGTCGGCAAATACCACCGACACTGGCGCCAACTGTCGGTAGCGCTGACTCTCTAACGTGTGGAGGTCGACGTTTAGAATTTTCTGAGCGGTATCGGTTTTGTCATTAGCATTTCAACAAGCATTGGTACATGGAACGAGAATACACTTTCGTAGTAAGTGAAAGGAAAATGAAAACATCAAAAGTCTCCCAGGGCTTCGAATTTCCCAAATCATAGAAACATACAAATTCTTGAAAAAAATAATAAAAATTTTTGAACCTGCTTTGTCTAAGACGGTCTGAATAAAACGACAAATGCAGCAAAATATATAATCGTTTTCCTGAAAGATGGTTAGGCAGAGCTTGTGTTCAAATAAAATCAAAGTCGATAACAACCTGTATCACACTTGATGAAAGTTAAAATTGTTTGAGAAAAGATTTAAGGCCATCAGAATCTAAAATATTTTGAGAGAATAGTTTGGAAAGTAAATAGCAAAATTAGAAAAATACAATATGAACACCATTTCATTTTCCGTAGTCTTAGACCGCCTAAATGAAATAGTAAATCTAATAACAAAGCTTCTCTTTATAAGAAGGTGTGAAAGGCTTGTGAATAAGTCATTTTAAAATCGATAACAATGTAAGTCTCACTTGATTAAGCCTGAAATTGATGGAGCAACTATTTAGGGCATTCACATCATACTAAAATATTTTGAGAGAATAACGCAGGAAGAAAATAGAAAAATTTTAAAAATATAATTTAAACACCATTCCTTCTCTATCCCTAATAAAATGTTATTTTCATGCTTGTGATAACAGTGAGAGATATCTTTGACATGCTGCAAGATTTGTACACCCGAAAGAAAAAGGAAGTTAAAACAAGGCTATTATATATTAGGGAAAGAATATTATTCCTTAAGTCTCCAAAATTTTTCACTAGAACGTTTGGATGTCTTTGACAGCAAAGAAGTGATTTAAATGTTAGTATTTCCGCATAATTTTATTTTAAGCTATATTTTGTAATTGATGTATTGAAGTTAACGCAGGGAGTAGTTTAAAAATAAAAATTGTTTCTCAGCTATTAGTGAATTCGATAATCTTCTCTGACAATACAACTGTGAAAATCATTCAAGTAAGCATAAATGTACAAGTCACACGTACTGCAGTTACAATACTAAATTATTTTATATAATATAGTTTGTAATGTTGATTGAAATTAAGATTATATAGACACGATCACTGACTTGAATTCATATGACTGCTAATACTTCTAGATTGAAATTTCAAGATCTAAAGAACAACAGATCGACGACACTTGTTAGATAGTGAATCGGAAAATATACAAATGTACGATCACGACAGTAAATTTGAAGACATTTGCACAACACGATAAGTAGTGATAGTTATAGCAATAGCGATGAGTTTCTGAAAATAATAGACAATACTTTTCTAAAATCATTTTCAAATACAATAGATCGTGCGTCAAGAAACAATTATAATAAATTAAAAGGTGGAAAAAGACGCCCTTGAAAAGTAAATTTTCTACAACACCCAAAAAAATATTTTGAAGAAAATTCTTCCCGCCCTAAAACAAAATTGTGTAATAACATAAAAGATAAACACTCTACACTCATTACTTTCATAGATATTTCAGATGATTGATTTTTCGATGATAGTTTGATTGATTGGTGATTCCGGGAACGTCAATTACCAAGAACAGTATTCACGTAAGCATAGTACATGATTTTGATGAGGATATGGCAGTGATCTCCCCCAGTTGAATGGTGAGACCCGGCACCGACCTACAGTCGGCTCTCAGAGTTTTCCCCAACCAGGTATCTCCCACCAGCGGGCACAGTGTATAATTAATAAAACCTCTCAATAAATTAGTTTTGTACATCAATAAGCACATCATGCAAAATAGACATTTTGGTATTCAGGAATCTTGTAAATTTATCAACTATTTTTGCCTACTTTTTTGTTTATTTTTTAAAAAGATTTTTGTGTAACGTAAAAATGTTTGAAAAAATATTTTAGTGTAATAAGCACATTATTTAAAGTATTTAGTAACATTTTAGTTGCTCTATATCAAGCAAAAGAAATGGCGTACTCAGCACGCCGCGCCGCGCCGCGTGCCTACGTAAGGGTTAACACTTTAGTGTAATCAGGGACAAAGCGATGTAAACTTTAAAAGACTTAATAGTTCTATGTATTTTTTCTTAAATTAATAGAAATTCACATCTGCAATTGCGACTCGTAATACTGATTGAAGTGTTTCTCATTTCTTAGCGCCTCGTACTGCCATGAATGTAAGGTCTTCTGAAGCCGCGAGCTCTCTCAAACACAACTTTCTTTATTTATCACCACACAAAAAAATCCTTAGTCGTTGGATTTGGATATTGTACATACTTTTTTCAAAATTTATTTCTTCTCGTTCGACAGACTTCGTTCTTCGAGGATGTTAATTATACAGTAGACAGTTTTTTGCTTTTGTGGGAATGGCCATCCATAAGCAGTGGTTTTATTACTTGGAAGAACGTAAACATTCCGCTAAAGTAAATGAAGCGAGGTTGAAGACTCAGTTTTTAGATCAGTTGGCAGTTATGGGGGGTTACGGTGGTTTAAATCGGTCTTTGGGATACCTGGATTTAATACGTGGGTATGCAGAATTGCGGTCTTGACTGAAGATGGGGGTGCATGGGGAAAGGTGAAGGTTTTGATAAAAAGTTGCAGTTATTTATATTATTCGGTCGCTTAATTAAGGGACTTCATTCTCTGCGAATCTGGAGGTTTGCTAGGGTACATATAAAGTTCTTAAAAATATTTTTGAATGGAATTGTACATACTAATGTATCACATATACCTGCCTGATGCATTGGTTTCCATATTCTTGGTTCAGAACAATCCTTACTTGTCATTGGGGCAAACTATGCATGGCAGTTGTCACACCCCATTCAATCTTCTCCCTCCCCATAACTGTTTTGGCGCCACCATGGTCACTTTCCTTAAACGAGACCACTGCAAGAGACTATCAAAAGGAAATCTTATTCGTTTAATTTCAAATCACAAGTAAAAAAGTAGTATTTTGTATTCAAATTACTATCAAAACATTAACCAATGATGCATCATTGTACTCCTCTCTTCATGATCTATCAATTTCCATAGAAAAAAGAGTTTTATTTAACATATCAATTTTCTGAAAAATAAATATATTACACGCAAATTCTCTACGACTTCTTATCTGCCCCATGATTTCGCAAGGTTGTGGGAAAACTTCATTTCGGAATCATGAACTGTTTAGAAGTTATGGGGGTGGCCCGCAGGTGACAGGACACCTGAGTATGAACTTTCATGAGTGGTAAATAACAGAAGCATGTTAATATTGCTTCGCCCTTCCGATGATAGTAGAGCCGCCATGGGATACGATATTTTCATTCCAACTATGAATTTTGCTACTCTTTGCATTACTAGTAATCGCGATAGGAGGCTTGCCCATCACGAGAGTCATCTACAAGAGAACAAAAGCATTATCTGAGCGATGAACGTTCATTTGGTTATGTTAAATGTGTTATTTAATCGTACAAGTCAACAAAAAATACAGATATTGGGTATCAGGTACGACATCTATTTAAATCATGTTGAGACGTGTAATGGAACCTCTGTCAGTTTTCTACACGCACATAAAACAACTTGCTCAAAAATATGCTTCTTCTGTGAAACGAGGTTTATCTCAGACTCGTCTACAAAACGTTTCCGAGGATTGAAGATCCTCTGGTAAAAGGCTTAGAATCGTCTCTACAATCTTCTAACGATATTTCATTCGCCCTCCGGTGCTTCCAAGAAACACAGAACGACTCCATGTACTCTATCCTCGCGTAGTTGATTCTTTTTCTGTTCACAAAAAATGGACTTAACACAACTAGACTTCGAGTTGGATTTCGTTGTAAATAAACATTTTGCAGAAGATGTTTTACAGCAGGGTCAATAATATGAGTATTGTGGAAAATGTGACTTAAAAATATCTTAGTATACTTGTATACTACTAATTAGTTCGTCTTCACATCGTATTTTGATTTATTTACCGGTCTTGATGTTTCCTTTTTCGGATTTCAAGCAAAATTGGAGAAGAATGGTATGTTCCACCTTGGATTGACATTTGAACATGCTTACTTCTGTATTTGATCATCATAAATTATGTGAACTGAACATTCAGAAAGTTTATTGTATGTTCAATATATCAACGAAACGTTTGAAAATGTTAACTTCTGATAAATTGGCTCTTAAAGTTTTCAGAGAAGCATGGAAAACTTAGAATATTTCTCTAGTAACTTCTAGTAATTTTTCAGCACTTCCAATCAGGTGCAATTTCCACTGGTCATTTTACAACAGCTACAGACACTTCTAATTGTAAGGGTTTGAGACCAAAAATATTGTTTGATATTCTTGAACAAATAGTGTTCTTGAGTGCCTAATTTACATTCTGTATTTTGACATGGAGACATCTTCGGAGACGTTACAGTCTTCACATAGTATTTACATAATTCTCAACGTCTGTATCTACACTACGATTCTTCCTTTTAGGTGCACTAGGGGGTTTTCACGTAAATTCCGACATGTATTATGATCATTTTCTCGTTGCAAAAGATTTGATCTGACCTGCTGATTTCCTTCGAAAATGCGTCTCTTGAAGATTACTTTACATTACGTCCTTATACAACAGATAAAACTAAATCTTTTAATTTTTTATCCTATAACACACCGCAATTTATAACAAAACTAGTTGATTGACAATTGAACTTTAGGATAAAACAAACACATCGTCACGCTTCTATTCGTGGAAAGCAATTTTTTACAAAAGAGAAGCGTATTAACTAAAGGTGTACTATCACACATTTCTATAAGCACCTACATACAAACTTCCCCTACAAAAGAAAACAAAAACAAGCTTTCAGACAAAATTACAACCAGAGTTATTAAAAGCCGTATGGGAAGGACTAAGCTACTTTGCAGTCTGAAATGCTACTTTGCAGTCTGACTGCTGTCACTGTAACCTTTAAAAATATATTTCATACACTTATAGATGGAATATGTAAATGAGTCTGACCCATAAATGTTCATAAAAGAACGTATTAATTAATTATGCAATTACTTATACAAAAACTAACTTTTTAAATCGCCCGCATCATCTAAATAACTAAATTCTACATAAATCTTCGTATTTCAATTTTTATTTGGTTCTACTTCTTGTAATTTATAACACAATTTAAGAGATCTACTTAATGTAGGCATATTTTCATTAAGAAAGAAATTTGAACTTTCAACTCAACCAAATTTCGTGATATATTTAATTCAAATGAAAGATATCGGGTCCCACAGAAGTTTTTGCTTGCTATTACTAACAGGTTTTGTCGTACAAACGCAAATTTTCCTAATATAACAAAGGATCGCCATGATGTGGTAGATAGAATTACGGAATGAGAGGATGAAATTACGGTACAGTATGGTACGATAGAAATATACTAAATAATGGTATAATTATGGTATATTTTGTTTATTTGCATATTTTTATATAATTAAATACAACAATAAGTTGATAAAGTATGATATTGTTACGTAAAACCATTCTCTAGACCTGGTATTGCGATCGAACAGTTTCTTGAAACAATTTCAGTTCTGAAAGTACTTTGATACACTGCAACAGATATACTCACTTCAGTTTTTACCCCCTAGATAATTTTTTTGTTGTGTTTCAATATTTTGCTTGTATTCTACGTATTCAGTTCTAATTTTGTAACAGTACCTTCACAAAACGCGTATTTAAAATGTAAAAACGTAAGAGGGTGTTGGCAGTGAAGGAAAAGTGTTAATCATCACACTTCACACTTCTCTTTTTGCATTCATATTTGGAGAAAAATATATTATATAAACAAAAACCTGATTTATTTTAAATTATAATATTGGAAGAATGAATTAAAGATAGTCGCAAATTAACAATGAGGGTGATGTAATTTCTAACGCAAATATTGGAATAATACATTTTGAAGTATTTAAAACTACAGGTTAGACGTTTATCCGATTTTTGGATTCAATATTAAATTCTGAAATATTATTTGATTAGGTCATGGTCGCCCATTATCAATTTCACTATGGTGACTTTCAACCTCCCGATTGGATGAAACCGTGAACAGCTGATTTCTGTCAGGGATAAAGTTACGACAATTGCAATATAAATCGAAATTCAACGCTTTCGCACCCTTCGTCTTGAGTGGGGGGACGTCGCGCGCATACCGTGACATTGCGGCTCGAACGAGGCGCGCTGCTACGACAGTGATGCGTGCGTGGAACCAGTGAATAGAGGGGGGTCGTAGCTGAGCGACGATCGGGTATAGGACCACTCAAAGTGGCCACAGCGCGAGATGACTGCCATTTTATCCGCATGGCCGCAACCGACAGAACGGCGTCGTCCACAGTGTTGGCTCGACTTTGGAGCACTGCAACGGGTGTGGTCATGACTCCGCCGACGGTTAGACACAGACTGCTGAGGGCTGGACTCACAGCACGCATACCACTGCGTTGGATTCCGTTGGCCAGAAACCACCAACGCCTCAGACAGCGATGGGCCACGTGAATATGTTCATGGTGTGATTAGTCTCAAAATGCGTTGTTTTTGTACGAATCCCGCTTCAATTTGTTGTACAGCTACGGCTGCGAACGTGTTCGGCGCTACCGTGGTGATAGCTATCCTACCAGCCTGCTTTGTTCCGTGGCAAACGCCAAATGTGATGGTTTGAAGCGCCACTAGCTACAGTGTGCGATCTCGACTCGCAGGTTTTGAGAACAATCTGAACATCAATCGCTACATTAGGGGGTCCGAGGTACTGCCCCGCCTGCAAGCAGCTCCACATGCCATATTTCAGCAGGACAATTTCAGACAACATATGTCGATGAGTGTGCAAGCTTTCTGCGAACGACGGATATCGCTGTTTTCCTGGCTCGCACGTTCGCCTGACATGTCGCATCAAACATGTTTGGGATATGATCGGTCAGCAATTTGTTCGTTCTGGTCTTCCTGCAGCCCACTGCCAATGCTTTGTAATCACGAATAGAAACCGCGTGGCTGTATGTTCCCTAGCAGCATATACTGGCTCTCTTTGAATCCATGCCACGACGTGTAGAGGCTCTGATGGCGTGGAGGCTTCACACCGTACTAAATTCTCGAGGTTAAAGTACAGGTACAGTTCTGTTATTCTATTCATTTGTAAATTGTAAAATTCCTAATCTGTGGAATAAATTTTATTGCAATCGTATGTCTCCTTGATGTTAAAATTTTCACAAACATCAGTGTACATTCAAGGAACATGGGCATGTCGGTACACTAATTGAAATTTCGATTCACAATAATTTACACTAGACCTCTCTTCGCAGGTTCAATTTCATTCGCTTTCCTTTTATTCTCTTTCATTACAAACTAAACCTGGAAGCGTTTTCTCGGAGCACTCGCAACCGCGCCATTCTTCTCGCAACACTCGTGTTTCCAGAGTTGATTTCTTACCTCTGAAATTAACACCTTAAGCCTGGCGATGCTCTTTATTTACCAATGGCATATTTTCCGGCAATCTGATTATCTCCATTACAACGTCATGCTCTTACTCCTACGTATTTCTCCTTCCCTGCCTCCACAACCCCACATCCATCCCTCCACATTTGTCCTTTCCTTCCTTCTCATTTCCCCTTCCTTGCATCCCCACTTACCCTCGCCTGCTTCTCCATATCCCACGCCTCTTCACTTCCTCTTCCGTGGGTCCTCTTTTCTCCCTCCTTCCCAACGTTCCATTCTCCCTTTCTTCCCAACGTTCCATTCTCCCTTCCTTCCCAACGTTCCATTCTCTCTTCCTTCCCAACGTTCCATTCTCTCTTCCTTCCCAATGTTCCATTCTCCCTCTCTCCCCATATTCCATTCTCCCTTCCTTCGGGTCTTCCCTTTCTCCCTACCTCTCTCTCAATCTCGTTTCCTACTATCGACCTCCGCCACTGTAAACCCGCTGTCCCCACCCCTCTTGCCAGCCCGGACGAGCGCTTCGCCGTCGCAGTAAAAACCGCATAAAAGCGCCGCAAAGCGCGGCCCAGAGACTCCGTGCGAAAGTGTCATGTGTGTTAATTAAGCCCCCTCCCCCCTCGCAGCTCTCGCCACTAGCGCGCCGGCCCCGAGCAGTCGTTCCCTGCTTCGTTCGTACTATCACTTTTCAGCAACAGCCTGCACTGCATACGAAGACCGTACACAGGAATATTATGTTGTGTGCCCTGACGGGGAATAGTTTTTGAAGGCATTGAATTTCCTACGAAGTGTTAAGGTATTCTACGGATTTTCGCAGAAATACGCACGCTCGCATTTTTATGTTAATTTACAAACACTTTGTTTAATACCCAATAAATACCGTTTCTGAAAATGACAAATTTTCTTTAAGTGTATAATTTGACCTAACACTAGAACGTCTGGCTTACCGATAACCCCTTAAATGCTCAGAGGAGTCGGTTTGACTCCGATCCTTCAACGTTACTTCTTCAAAGAAAATATTTAAAAAATATTTATCTATGCGACTATAACATTATTAAAAACAATAATTTAATGTATAATTTAAGTATTATGCCGCAACTTATATTTTAAACATTTATTGTCATTACGCTCCCGCGAAATGGAAGTAAAAGTAATATATGCAATGGAATGCGCAAGTAAACGGACAAAAGTAAACGGCGCAAGTAAACGGACAGTCAAATAATGTATAGTAAAAATTATGTATAATTGTGAAAAATATATCCTGGTAGCATCGGCAGAAAAATGTTCATTTGTGGTACTAGTTCACACGAGTCCTGTATGGGGATGCGAAAGTTACGTACACACACTTAAAAGGGATGCAAGAGGGGGGGATACGCTTGGTTTAGGGTAGGCGGTGGATGCAACATAGAATTAAGGATTCGAATGGCAATGGAATCTGTGTACTTCGCGGTGATAGAGAAGATTGGATCCACATCCTGTTAAATTGCTGCGCTACAAAAACGTGGAGAGCAAAAAGAATGGGAATGGAGAACTATTGCTTCCAACTTAGAAACATAACGCTCGCTCAAAACATATTGGTTGATAATAGATCTCACTTCATGAAAGAATTAGGAACATTTTTAGGGAATTTTCGAACTATCAGGGAAACGGTAATCAGGGAGTGGGAAAACAGCACTGGTTAGTAAGAGCGGAGACTAAGAGCGGAGCTTAGACTGGAGATGAAATAAATAATTCAATAAGTAAGCGATAATTAATTAGTAAGATAATCAGTAATGCTAGTCACTAATATTAATTATTAAGGTAATCAGCAATGATATTCATTAATGCTAATTACTAACATGAATTAGTAAGTAAGTCAGTAATAATTAAATTTATCAGTAAGTGATAATTAAATTAATCATTAGTAAGTTGATCAGAGAGGCGGTGGTGCGGGCGATCTTCTGTGGCGCTGTTTTATTTCAAGGGCTGAGGAGGCCAAAGACTGGAGGGAGAAGATGCCCACGTCAGGGAGTGAATAGTTTAGAAAAACAAATCTAGTAGCTTAGCATGCACCCGTCTTCTGACGGCAGGTTTTTCCTTCAGGGTTTTTTTTCCTCAGCCGTACCTTGAGGTCTCCTTTCCGCGGCATCGATGCGATGAAGAGACCATTAGGGGTGAATGCCAGAATTCGAAAGGTTAGAATGCGGTAGGATGTAGATATTGTAATGGCTTAAAGGCCTTCAACCTAGCCACATAGTTAAAAAGAATTGAAATTATTCATAAATGTGCTATAATTACCTATTAAATAAAAATTAATTGTGAAAAATAATGAATAATAATAGTGAAAATAATGTATTTTTAAGTAAGTTACATAAACATAACGGTCAAAGAACTTATTTTTAATATTAGTCGTAGAACAAGATTTAATTGCGCAACAAATTAGACTGAACAGTATAATACTGTTCAGTTCATGTTATTGTGTTGTAATGTTATTTTTACTGTTTGCGTTGATGAACCCTGTACCATCCTCGAATCTTAATAATTTTCCTTGAATTAACAATTTACAAGGCAGTGATTTATAAAGCTTTTTTTAAATGTTCAAAATGAAAACTGTTATTTTAATCTCTGAATATTGCTTTGTACTGACTAAAAACGTAACTATAATACAGGCTGCTGAAATGATGGTTTCTGGCATTTCGAAAGATAATACTCGAAACGAGAATAGAAACACTACATGATGAAGGAACTGTATTATTTAAATACCGAAATAATGGGTATGAAGGATGGCGTATCCAAAATTACCAAAATTATCTTTACTTTGTCAACACACGGAAGAAGTAACGAGACCAAAAAATGACGGAAGGAAAATTTTTGAAGATGAAACAGGTAGATTCTTAATCCAAGAATAATGGAATACTGTCTAATCTTCCCCTCATCGTCAGAAATAGTAATGGATTCCATTTTGAGCCTCGCAATGTTTTGTCCGATTGAATCCAGATCTACTGTTAAACTATCTATCAGCTTAAATTGTACTGAAATTTCAAAATAAACCTTCCAAGAATAATTTTACAATAATAAAATAAACAACTTAAAGCACATTAAATGTTGGAATATGCAAATACGTGCGAGGTTTATTTTTTTGTGAAAAAATGTGCAACAAAAGTTCGACTTAAGATAAATATGCCCCATCACCTTCGGTGCGGACCAACCACCGCTATTTGCTTTAGAGTGGCTTCTCCCTCCGGCTTAACCACTGGCATATAGCAGCAAAGCACGGTTTTAAAATAAGATTCGAACCGAAGACGCCCTGACGAGAAGCTTCCAATGCAATAGCGATCTCAGCTAACTCAATATTTAGCATTCAGGAATTCTAAAACTTACTTGTGTTCTTCATTTAGAATGTCTCCGTCTTTTGAAGGAATAAAATTCGCAATAGAAGTATTTGAGATACGAAAAAACTGTTGAAGTTGAGGTGGCAATGGGAATCACATGTAAGCGAGGAATGGTCATTTACGTGTAAGAACACTCAATCTCCATTATGAAGGCTATTAGGGTATCCCAGTTAGATTAAATCATTTATTTAAAATTTCACACCAACTCCAACCAGATTTCCAGCACTTGTCCAATTTTACAGCATTGTAACACTTAGAAGTTCCCTTAGAAGTTCTTTAAACGCTGAATAAAGGAACAGTATGTTTGATTATGAAGATCAATTACAAGTAAGATAAGCATTAAGGCGGAAACACATCCATAAATAGAGCAAATTTTGTTTGCCTTACGTTTAATCCAGTGACGCAGAGGTCTCGAGAATCAGCAAGTCGGCGAAGCCGAAGTCAGCAAGTTCGCGTAGTTTGGGAAGAAATCGTTTAAATAAGAAATATTATAAATCATTCACTCGTTATTTTCTTTAACAACATCAACAATAATAATGATAATGATAATAATAATAAGAACATAACATAACATTAGAAAATAATGGTAACCTCACTCATTGTAAAGGCAGCGAAATACAACTTCTAATGATGTACTGGGAGAGCTGGTAATTGCGGGTGTGGTACATAAATTCTGCAAATAATTCTCTCGCTGATCTCTGCAAATACACAATGGATTCCTCTTGTTAGAAAATGTATATGAAATAATCAGTGATCATTGAATAAATAGTTAACTTTTACCTGTATTGGGCGTGGGGAGAAACAGTTTGGCATTCATTTCGGCTAGCAAAATAGTGGTTACTACTTCAACACCATTTTTAAGCGGGAGAATGTTGTGCGCTCTTTGAATGGCCGACTGCCGGCGCTCGTTGCCAACTGTCTCGAGTTTAAATCCAATTGGCACGGCACGCTAATACACACGCACATATGCTTGCTTTCATATGCGAGAAAACGACTGCTATGAAATGACTGCTGTGGAGTTTTGAATTTTGCAACAATGGTAGGGCGCATCTAAACTGAAATCTCCAAGTTTTTAAGACGTTCTGCGGGTAATACGTCGGCTTGTGAGGTGACCAGTAAGTGCTCCAGTCTGGTGTTCGTGTTTACAAACAGTTGAAAATCTGGCGCCAAAGAGCTTATACCCCCCTCCCCCAAAGGGCTTCATGAAAGAAGTGGTTCTGTTCCTTTCTTCAGAATTAGCGCGCGGAATTTGGGGGAAGGCACGACGCTCAAAATGTATATTCTGAGTTAGTAATTAATGCCAAACGATTGTTATAATATTTGATTTACTCGGACGGCGTCAAATTTGAATCATTTTTGGCCGCTCGTGACAACACTCTCCTATGTTGAGAAGGAATATATCTCATAACGCTACGCATTATTTTTCACATTAAAAGTTGATTGCAAGACAACACGAATAACTTTCAAACATCGGTGTATTCCTTGTGACTGTAGAACGAAATAGCAGCCAGTTACCATCCCGCACGCCTTCTCAAACTGCCACAGCATCACCCCCAAACCGCCCGCATGCCCCCGGATTGCCTCATCACCACCCCGAAAACGTCCCAGCATCCTCCAAACCGCCCCCTCACAACCACCCAAATCACCCCCACATCACTCCAAATCGCCTCTTCATGTCCCGCAAATCAACCTCGCACCGCCATTCAAACCATCCCCGCACTTCCCTTGAAAATGGTCCTTGCACCCCCAAACCGCACTCGCAACAAAACCACCCCGCAGTCCCAAACCACCCCCGCAGCCCCCCAAACCATCCCCGAATCCCCAACCCCACTTCACCCTCAACTCATCCCAGCATCACCCCAATCCGCCCCCGCATAACCTCGCACAGTATCGACGACTATGAAACGGAAGTCTCCGCGCGATGCTGAGAACGCCTGCCTCACAAAAAGGGTCATAGAGAGAGAGGGGAAGGAAATTGGTATTCTTAATTACCCACTCCGGTCGCTTACCATGTGTATACAACGAGCAAGGCGCATGTTCCAGTCCAAATTCGGTCGCCATTTAAGCGAAGGGTGTCTCATTAGAATGTGTAATAGAGAAAGCACCGACAAGCTTCTTCCACAATCTGCTAGTAGAGCTCATTTAACGGTTAATGCAAAGTGATCCTTGTTCGAATACTCTAATTCCTTCCGGCAGAGCACGTTGTCTTGCTGAACAAGTCCCGCAGCCAAGTACGTTTTTGACTTAATAGGACCAATTGATCTAGGTAGTTTAATTCGTCAAACGTATTAGACCGACTGAGTTGTCTCAGGACATTACCTGATGTCACTGCAGTTCCTCTGAAGGAGACAGAACAGAAGATCCTAGAGTTCGAGTCCCGACGGTGGCAGAAATTCAACACTTAGCTGCACAGCTAGGTAGAATGCAGCCGCTGTCTGGAGAGTTTTCTAGCGACCGGCTGCTCTAATTGGTTGTTTTCCATAATTTATCCAATGAACACCAAACGAATGGAAGATCCCCAACAAATTGGCCACGGTCCGTGCGCGATCTTTCCTTCCTCTCCGTTGTTCTAACCATTTATGTTTACACACGGTAAACTACTAACACGTCAGGATACCAGTGGGAAGCTTAGACCAGACCAGCTTAGACGCTGGGGCGTTATCCCTCTGGTGGGAGACACCTGGATGGTGAAAACCCTTGAAACCGACGTGCAGAGCGGCGCCGATCCCACCATCTAGCATGAGTACAACACAGCCACATCCAGCGATACAACATGCACTACACTTACGGGACTAATGACCATCCCAGTTGACGCGTCCGGAAACATGAAAAACAATCTATCAAATACATTAATGTAAGTTCTTCTTAGTTGCAAATCTGCCACTGAAACTTGTAAGACGAGACGCCCTATGTTCGAGTCTCGGCGTTGGCAATTAGATACTCTCTCTCACCCTCACTCACTTTTTGTGATATCTCAATAAATTTTGAAAGAAAAACAATAGTAACAGAAAATTGAAAAATCTCTGTTTTCGTTTATAAGTGGTATTCGGGACATTTTCTCTTCAGCGTCCAAAAATACCACACGTACACACAAACAAAATGCAGACGCAGAGACATGTGCTAAATCTATATATTCCAACGCCGCCTCTCCTCTTCCGTCGGTCTGATTCGACAAGTAGTGCGCTGCGAAACACGTATCTAGGAAATGCGCAAAAATAGTACGTGAAATTGATACAACATGAAACCTCTGAGAGAAGGAAACATTCTAATTATATTTTTAAAATAAACGTAACTCCATAATTACTACAGGATTACAAAGAACGTTTAGTGAGTAAAATATCATTTTTCTGGTGTAATTAATTAAACGCTACAAAATCGCAAAATATTCTTCAATATACACACATTTTTATACATTTTATGAATTTTACTCAACATTTAAATTGTTGGATAATGTGTAAAAATCAACACTTTTTCAACCTCAAATTTGAACCTACAACATTCAATTTGTTTTGTTGCTGTTTTCTTTCTTCTTTTCTTTTGGCTTACAGTTATTTTCTTCTGGCTTCTTCTTTTCCTCTATGTGTCGAAAATCCTGCCACTGTCGAGACTCGAACGCGAGGAAATGGTTTGAACCCTGTTATTTACAATTATATCATGCCAAGTAGCTATAGGATTTCAAAGGAGGTTAACAATTGCGAAATAGAAAATGTATACTTCCGTAATTGTTGAATTTTTTAAATGTGTGTGTGGTGAAAGGTAAAGTGGTTTTTTCTTTGCTTCACTCTGAGATTATAATAAAAGATCGACAGATTGGACATGTTTTTTTTTCTATTTGCTCTGCAGACAAGTTAAGATATTATGGAAGTTGTAATGAATGTAATAAGTTGTAAGAAATATATTAGAGGTGTAATATGAATTTTTTATATGAAATCTGCAGAATTAGTACGATTAAAATTATGAAATAATATTAGACCTATACCCGAAGGAGATTAAAAAAATTGCCGAAATGAAAAAACGTTGAAACAAAATGAAGAGACGTTGGTAAGCATCCAACATTGTAACTTACAAACCTAAAATTTAAATTCTGGATAAGGTACTATTTTAAATTCTGTATTAAGAACGTTTAATAAACTACGTTTTCTTAATCACTTTCCTATTCTGTACATTACACACTGTAATTTTACGTAAAATTGTTTTACTACTCGGAAAAAATAAGAAACTATTTTCAATTTTTCATCTAAACAACGCGTGCAGAAGAGATAAAGATTGGGAATTTACCATCCTTAGCGACATAGAATTCATAAAACAGCAACATTTCATTCGGGAGTCTGAGTTTTTTGTGCCTAATGGGGACACATTCGAAAGTCTTCGATAGTCTTGCTTCACTACGTATGATGACACCAATAACTACTGATTGTGAAGTGTGATTGTGCTCTCAGGGCTAACATGGTGATGAGCCGTAGTAGCGTTACAACTGAAAACTACAGTCCTGTTCAGCTGGTGAAATGCTGCGTATGTTCACATACCGAAAAAGCAAGAAACCTGACCCTTGTTAACTCACACTCTTAAGGTCCCCATACGGGAATAGGCCCCTGTACGGGGACACAATAGCCAGTAATATTATAATGTGTAAACGCGTATCCTATTAATACTTCAGCTATCACTTGAAAAATATGTTTATCAAACAAAGAGCGGGATATTTAAAAAAAACATCCACTTATGAAAATCAAATGCAATCAAACCAGAGCATTATTCGAGTTTTACAACAAACGAACTATATTATTTGCGATATCGACCGTGTGTCGTTTAATACTTTTCGTAACATCACTTTCTTAAAAATAATAAATAAAAAACTTATCTTAGAGTATTGTGGAGAGTTTATGTTGTTTCAACAACTCATGTTTACTGTCATAAATATTACAAGTTTTGATATAAATGTATCATGAACCGTTGGTTATATAGTTATCTAAAGTTAATTTTACATTCTTAATGAGGAGTATGTGTAACTGTTCTGAAGATAATGTGGGTAACGACCAAATCCTTTACACAAAATTAAATACTCAAGTCTGTCAACAAATCAATTGCAAACTTAAATACAAAGTGTTGTAAAAATGGTTAATTTTTTCCCTCAGAGTTACACTAATTTACTTCATTTCTAGCTAAGAAAAGCAACAAAATCATTACACGAAAAAGAAGGGTACCGAACGTCTAAAACACCAAAAATAGAAAGAAATTAATCATAACTGATAAAAGAATCATGCAACTTTTATAGAATTTTATGGAACTTAAGACCATCAGACAAATGCAACTACGTCAACTTTGTAAAAACTAATAATGATATTTTTTGTAAATCAATAATGGAATAAACTCAATTTAAAAAAACTATTGTTCTCAAAGCTTACATGAAAGAAAATATAATACGAGAGGCATTTGCCCATTTCGCACTAACACCATATGCTAAGACAATTTTGAGTAGTGATGACATTACAAGCACTCTTAAATAATTCCTTACATCTCTGGTCCTTGAATCTTGTGAAATAATATAACATTGCATGCAAACAGAAAACAGAAGAAGGTATTTCCTAACACCTGCGCGGAATTATTTTATTGCTCAAGTAAATTGTAAATTAACATGTCGTGGGAACATAAAGTAAACGGACACTGGCGTTTGACACTGATAGTTATATTTCAGAAATTTTTGTTATTCATAAACAGTAAACACTATCATATTTCTACGTTTCTGTGCTTCTCTAGAGATCAAGCAAAGAAGTAGCAATTTCGCACGAAAAATCCACGAGGAAGTTTTATTTACTCATTTACGCTGAAAACACATTGACCATTTAATATCTGTAGATTTTCTGGAATTTAGGCAAAGAACAAAGGATGCAGACGAACGGAATTCGTGAATGAATATTAATGCGGCATTTAAGTCCACTATACCAAAACGTATTTTGCTGTACACTATCACATATTCTGGAATATACTATATAAAACACTATCAAAATATTGTGTAAATTGGCATTGCAACGAGGTATGTAAAACTGAAAAGAATTTTTAAAAAAGTAAATAAATTGAACACCGTTGTCAACAACACTTAAATTATAATAATAATTATTATATTACTTGCTTACATCTTGATATCCTGCACTTCGGTATAAATAAGTAGCACCGACCAAACGGCATTTAATATCGTAATGTATAGTAAATTAAATTATTGAAATAAATTCACCTTTTGGTTTCCAATACAATTATTGGTAGAAGTATATTGTCAATTATGAGTAAAGTGTTAATAAAGAGACTATTGTTTTCTAAGAATATTTTATTAACTGATGAGCTGTTCGATCGCAGAGTGGTCATCAGAGCTGTCTAGCAGTCACGGGACAGGAAATCTAAGTTAAGAAACTAATAGATTCCTAGCCTAGAATGACATTCATGTCTTAAGAGAGTATAGTGTCTTCCCACAAGCGAAGGATGTAAAAAATCGAGGTAGTCTCCCTGTTACGTTGAAAAATCACGACTTGAAGTTTTACCTCTTCATGGCTCACTGTTACGTGTGCTATTCAGCAGTCTTAGCCATTTATTCTTGCGCCGTGGGAAAAAAATTATTTCCAGCGGAAATCTGGAATCAATTTTCTTTATTATTTAACAAAGAATATCATAAAATAATTGTGAATAGCGCTTATTTTATTGTCGTTGACGAATAGTATTTTTCAAAGTCCAAAAAAATAGCTAAACAGAATATGCTACTTCGTGAAGCTCTGTTCTGCCTGTAATGGTGACATCATAACACCAGTCGTTAATAAAGCAAAGTATCACAGGAAAAGGACCTATGAAAAATGTTCACCTAGTACGAAATTCACAGGAAAGCATTGTGCAATACAACACACTGCAAAACTTTATATGTGATATATGTAAAAGCCCTAATAATATTTTCAATAATTTGGGGGTGGGGTATATTCCTTTTTCCTATAGATAAGGCAATTTCATACTCGTAAAGTACATTTCAAATGATATAACTACAAAAAAGCAATAATAACAAAACAAAGCTTCAGAAATCGACAAATCTTGAATTGGTAATAATTAAGGAAGTAAACCTTTGTTCATAGAGAAACTCAAGAACACATTTAGAGAATTTACTATACTAATGTCAAATACCCATATAATAAAATGTGTTAAATACATTTCTTTGTCGACATTGGCGGAGAACGTGGCAGAAATGTCACGTGAAAATAATGTGTAGAAGGCAAATGAAAAATTTTGGTTCGGACGCTAAGTTTCATTATTTGAAGAACACGTACCATGAAATTGATACAAAAGCAAACGTTGAAATGACAACTTGATAAAAAGGAATAGAAATTTAACCAAACATTTAAAGCGAGCAAACTATTATATACTGGTGAACGAGTTGCAACATCAGCTCCAGGAAGTGATAACATCGAATAAAAAGAAACACGTGAGCACAGAAAGTAAAGAAAAAGTGTGATTTAGGATTGAAATTATTCATCTAAAATTCTATAAACTTTATTAGACGCTTTAAAAAAGTTCAAAATGCATGTCATGAATATTGACAGACAAAACATTACTATGAAAATTGAAACACTCACAAATATTGAAGTGACAACTGAAATAAAAAAAACAGGTCAACGAAAATAAAATGAATTTTGAACAAAACAATTGAATTGAGTCACATCGAAATAACAATTGAAACAGAAAACAACAAAAAATAAACAATTAAAATTGAACTTAAAACTAATATAAACTTCATGAGAGTTAATTGAAATTGAGCAAAACAATGTTGAAAAACAAGCTAACAATAATATTAACAACTAACTGATGAGCACCCCTATGTCGTAATTTAAAAAAACGGAAGGGAATAAAACTATAGGTCTTGAAAATTATCACGAAAGGGGATAGAACAACATAAAAAAATCCAAGAAAACACTTCAACAACTTCAAACGTTGAGGTACCATTATAATTTCTTGTAAACAATCGAATTAAAAACAATTCAAAACTTATTGGCAAACTTAAATATTGTTAAAACAAAGTTTCGTGAAATTGTAAGTTAGTTAATTCAACTCAAAGAATAAAGACAGTTTTTTTTCAATTAATTTTGAATTGTTTATAATTTGGCCGTCAAAACAAATTGAAAGGATACCTGAAAATTTCAGTAATAGAAATACCATCATTCGAGATATATTTCAACAACTTACTGAAAAGAGCGTCCCTGTCATAAGCTCAAAAATGAGAGGGAACAAATGGTACACGACTAGAAAATTATCACGAAAGGGGCGGGAACAACATAATAAAAATCCAAGAAAACATTTCAACAACTTACTGGAGAGAGCGTCGCAGTGCAGCCCCAAAGCAGCAGGAGCAGCGGCGGCAACTGCAAAGCCTCACGTGCGGCGCCGGCGGGGGCAACAACGGACGATCGCGATCGCGAGCGGCATGCCTCTCGGGCGCAGGGGCAGCCGTCGGGCGGGCAGCGGGCAGACGAGCGAGCGAGCCGGCGCGCTGGGACGCACTGGCGGCGTGAGCAGCGCGGCGCGGCCGGCGGCGGCGGTGTCGGCGGTGGTGGCATTGAAAGGAAGGGGAGGGGAGGGGAGTGCGGCAGGGAGGGGAGGCAGCGCCGCTGCCGCACGCGAGCCGGCGAGGGCGCATGCGGCCCGCGGAAGGTGCACGCGGCGCGCCGTGGCGGGGGGGGAGGAGAGGGGTTGGAGAGGAGAGGGAAGGAAAGTAAATGCGGAGCGATTCGGGAGGAAGGGAAGAAAAGATGAGAGTGTTGTGCACGTGTAATGCGCGACACGATGAGTGGATGGAGGAGAAGAAGATGTTGGCGGGTTTGTAAAGCAGTACCGAATGGCGGGGTAGGGATAAGGAGTGGGAAATGTCAAAGTTGTGAAATTGTGGGCTCGTGCGCTCCCTAAAAACGAAAACGTTATCTCGAATACTCTCTAAAAACTCAACAGTATCTCTGACAAACAAAATCTTCACTTTTATAGGCCTAAACAAACCTGATAGACCTAACGCATCAAACCTACTGCATGGAATCTTGCACAAAAATATAGGTGCAGCAAAAAGATATAACCTCGAACTTCTGCGGCCTTTCCAGAGTAAATCGTTACGCGAAATGCAAAATGCACATTTCAAACACATCTAATAAAAATTCTGTAGGGTAATCTTTAAGTCTCCACTATCACCAAAGGAATAAAGAACTGGGGCATTAGGTATAAGCGAAAACTGGTCTTGCATTCCAAGTGGCGAGGAAGGGAGGGCACGTAGCAGAGTAGGCGAGTAAAGGCGTCGCTAGTCGGGTGCGAGGGAGAGGAGGAGGGCGTACTTTGCTCGTGTAATGCGCTCCACGAGAGGTAGATGTGAAGCAGAGATGTTCGCGGGGTTGTAAACTAGGGAGATGCAAGCGCTACTGCGAGTGGGGAATATCCCGGTAGAGGATCTGCAGGCACGTACACTTCCACGGTGTCGCTGCGAATTGCGAAGGGTACAAAGGCACAAAGAGAAGCGACTTCTCCAGGTCGCTCCGTACTAAAGATGCAGAGCAGGGATTTCCATGAGAGAACTATTAAAAGGCGATAAAAGGCAATAATCAAACCGCACAAATAAACTTCAATGTTTTTAATATCATTGTTGGTATTTACGTCGATAAACACGCGCATAATCCTTTAGCAACTAACCATCTAAACTACGAATTAAGATTGCGTCCATAGCAACGGCCGTTAAAATGCTCGATATTCCATTAAATACAGTTTAGTAGACTTTTGGGTTTAGATGTTACCAGTGTTCATATATCTTTGAATAAATAATGTCGTCACAAAACAGAATTTTGGGGAATAAATGTAAAAAAAACATTTATTTTTACAATTGTTTTGGTACAAATATATTAAAGTTACAATTTTTAACTTTTCACTGAACTTAACTTTCCCTTTGTCAGTTTTGTCCCCCTTGTTCCTCTTACTCTCCTTGTCATTTTGTCCCTTTTGTCCGCCTTGTCACATTTTGTCCCTTTTGTTCTCCTCGTCCGTTCTCCTCTTGTCCCATTGTCTCCCTTTGTCCCCCATTCTTCGATTGTGTCCCTCTGCCTTATTGTCCCACTTGTCTCATTGTCTCTCATGTCCCATATTGCCCCTTATCCTCCTAGTCCAGTTGTCACCTTAGTCCATTTTTGTCCCTATTGTCTCATTTGTTCTCCTTACTCCACTTACTTGTCCCCATTTGTCCCCCTTTGTCCTTTTGGTTCTTCCGCGTACTGCGATTGTTATTTTAAAACGGTATCAACACTCTGTACCAACAACCCTTGCGGCAATACGAGAGTAATAACAATTCTTAACTAATGAAAGTGTTAAATGTTTATTTTGAATAAGTAATAAACTACAAATAACCAAAAACATTGTATATAACATGTTCTGTATTAATCTGTAAGCTCCGCTCCGCCTTGCAGTTAATCTTCCTGCCTCATCCTTAAATATTAATTTAGAGAACTTGTGAAACAAATAACTATTAAAACATTTTCACGGATATATAAGTAAAAATGTTTTCATGAACAATAAATCACTAAATTAATAATAACGTGATATTATGGCTCATATTACAAGTTACCATTCACAGACATTCCATTCTTCTTGACTCTCCCCTTTTACTTCTCTCTTAACTTTCTCTCTCCCTCGACTGTCGTTTGCTGCGCAAACCTCTGCACCGGCAATCGTGGGCTCTCCGACCTTGACATGTTGTAGCAGGTCGGCAAACAGTGCTTAAAGGCGCACATCGTAAATATTTTGGTTTCTTAAAACCAAGGGACAATACAAAGAATATTGTGTGTTTATTCACACAAAACAACAATTTAAAAGAGTATTAAACAAAATATACGGTAACAATATTACTTAATTATATTGATGTATTTTATCGGGAGTCGCATCAACTGTGGACCACATTCGTATCTTCCAAACGGTTCACGATATCGAAATGCAATTTTCGCTCAACAATGGGGCAATCACGGGACAAGTAACATATTGTACAGATAATGGTCGTAATAGTTTGTTTTCGAGAAATTTAATTATCTTTAATTTTTTTAAATTGAACATTAATTTTCTTATTAGCAATGGATAGAAAACAGAAAGAGGAATGCAATGATGTATCATTTGTTAACGTTTCGACAGCTGTTTGACTATAAAATACAACTTTCTGATAAGTCATTTTAAATTAAACGGACAAAATTGCCTTTAGTAGCCCTTGGAAACTGTCGCCTTTGGCAAGATGGCCTTCGCTTCTTGGCATCGCCGCCCGTAGCAGCCCCGGTGCCGCAAACACCACCCTTCCCAAAAGCAAGAATTGCAAGGGCTGCTACAGGAAATATTGTCTGTTCAATTTAAAATCACATGTCAGAAAGTCTACTTTATATTTCTTTTCAAAAGACTAACATATGAAACATCATTTTAATCCTCTTTTTATGATATATACAACTGTGGAAAATGGAATGTAAAAAATAAAAGCAAATCTCTTAAATAAAATACTTTTAAACATTATTATGCACAGTAATAGCCATGGTTCTTTTTTGCCTTGGTTAAATTTTACTTCTTACCAAGAAGCTTCAACTGGTTAGCTTCAACTGTTCCAAGACCAACTGATATTACGATCAGATAGTTGGTTACGCTCCCTGTGACGTCTATGGTACCAAACATGATGTTCGTAAAAGTAGAATTTTCTCATTGGGAACAAAAACGTTACATTGCCTCTATCAGGTGATTAGTAGAACTGAGGAATTAGTGGAATTTCTTGATGGAACATCCAAGTATTCTAAATTCCTCGTCTCATTTTTGCTGACCTTTTCAAAGACGTCCTCGCTTGTTTGACAGTTTCTCCTTGGGGGAAGAATTTTCAAATAATTATCTGCCGAAACCACACATGAATTGGGAAGACCTGTTAGATAACTGTTTCGGCATTTGTCTGGTGCAGATCGAAGAAACCACGGAAAACTGCCAAATCAGAGCCTCTGGCCACAAGAATTCTCCTCCCGATTTCGACCTAACTACAGTATCTCGTAGTGAAGAATATCCTGCCACCGTCGGGAATCGAACCATAGTTGTAAAACATGTTGGTCAGAGGTACTGCAGCGACATCAGTTAATGCCTTGTGCCATATAAGCCGGTTTGTGTCAACGATTGACCTGAGTTCTTCCCACGGAATGTTTCCCGAAGCCAAATTGCACATTGTCGAAGGCCAAACTTGCAGATTCACAGATTTTTACACAAAATTGCTTGGCCCAACATTGTTCCCTAATTTGTTGTTTCAGTTTTGTAACACTCCCTACCATTGCTCAAAATCACCCCAACCCCATAATACGTATATTAAAAACTCCAGAAGGAATGCTTATTCAGGTTATGATACGTTAGCTATATATTATTAATATCAAAACTCGAAATCAATATTAGATGTAGGCTCCCCATCGTAACTGTTTATTTTGGCATAAAGCTTTTTCGGCCGCATTGCGGCCATCTTCAGTGCTCTTAGAGGCGGCTGTGGGCCTCAGTCCAGACAAGACAGCCTTCAGGCATACGGCTGTCTTGTCTGGACTGAGGCCCACAGCCGCCTCTAAGAGCACTGAAGATGGCCGCAATGCGGCCGAAAAAGCTTTATGCCAAAATAAACAGTTACGATGGGGAGCCTACATCTAATAATGATTTCGATGATAGCATCGTAAATGCCACACCATTTCCTACTAATATCAAAACTCTCTTGTAAAGCGTTAATTCGCTGTATATGAAAATAAGAATATGTAACAAGCTACAAAAATACAACATCACTAATACGCTCTCTCAGGTCGTATTGTTCGTGGAGAGGGTAGGAACTGCGACGTAGCATCTTCTAAAGGACTGGCGCACAAGTTCTGGGAAGGATGATCCCGCAGCCCTGCCACATTGCTCCCAGTGCTCCCAGTCTCATTATTTTTCTGTCACACTTGATATATTTTGTACCGAAAAAAATAAATGATTTTGCTAATTCAGAAAATATGTATATATAAAAATTTTACATTTTCTGAGAGGTTAGCTTAGTTGAAAAATGTATAAATTAATGAGTGTGGGGATATTTTTGGACAGAAACTTTCAATCTGTTGCTACGGTAACGAATGTTCTTAAATGTTATTCAGATAAATAGATTCAGCATGGCTTAACTCATTACACTGCTCAAAACATGTTTTGCCACGTACAAACTTTTGCAAGATTCTATAGTATTTTAAAATTAAATATAGTTACATATTTCCTTATCTTCCTTGTTTTATTATCTCTCCTTACGCACACTTACACTTACATGCACTACACTACCACACATGGCGGGAGACCAGCCTGAAGGTTAGAGCTTTACCCGCTTGTGTCAGATAACTAAAGGGGGGAAACGCGGTAAACTGACATTGAGGTCGACGTCGGATCTCAACAGCCAACGGGATCACCGTCACCTGCGATGAAAACATACGCTCTACTTACGAGACTAATGACCTCAGCAGTTGACGCGCTCTGAACAGGGACGGTGCATGTGAGTTGCGTTGCACTATTCAAATGAAGGCCCTTTGTGGTGTCGCAGCAGCTCAAAGCAATGTCCAAGAACGCGGTTTCAATAACTGCAGGTTCGAATCTCCATAAGTAAGGCATATTAAACTGCACCCACACCAACTACTTGCCCGCCCGGGAGGCTCAGGAGGGCAAGTAGTCTGCAAGCACAGACAACTTCCCCCAACTCCGCTCTCATTTCCCCTCCAAATCCAGAAAGGAGTGTTCACGCGCGTGCCGAAGCGTGGATGTAAGCGATGTTAAAGTGCAAAGCGTGTTCGAAGTATAATGTTGGCGCTTAGATTTACATAGTGTTGACTTCATATGAAAATACGTCTGCCTGATGTTTTGTGTCAATCACCCGATATTTGAATTTTGTTTACGTGCTTTACTACTTCATAATTTATTTCATGTTTATTTTGTTGTTAAATTCTGCACTGTATAAACAGTTTGGCTAAGGGGCAGGGATATTTTTAAATGTCGGATTTCTTTCTTGTTTTCGTTTTGTGTTATGTTTTATTAAATTATGCTCTCATTTGTTGAATATAGCAATAATGTGAGAGAAAGAAGCAAGTCTCTCTGAATAATGGACAGCTCTTTTAACAGAAAATAATCTTTGTAAAACCTCCTAAATTGACGCAGAACATTGATGTAATTACTGCACTCATCTATAAGCGCGATTTCGATACGAAAATCTTTTGGATTGTAATTTTAATTTTGATCTCACCAGACAAATTCAAATGAAACCAATGCATTTCATTGCATTGAATCATTGTTATTGCTTTTGGAGCAATAACTGTCGTCAACTGACTTCTCCAAAAACTTCGTCAAGACCATAAGAGTCCCTTAGACCACAATCCAGTGACGTACAACGGCCAGACACAGCATTGTGCAGTCCTTACTTTTAAACTACGCGCTATTTTGTCTAGAACCAGTGTCTGCAAACAAGAAGTTTTGCCTTGCCCACGGCCATGGCCTCCTCTAGGAGGCACGTCAACTGCACGTCACCTGCAATGACCATTAGTCTCGTTAGTGCAGTGAATATTTTGTGCAGGAGGTGAAGATGTTTCTCCCTCGCTGAATGATAAGATCCCGCACGGAACTCCACGTTAACTTGTGAGAGATTTCCTCTCCTGATATCTCCCCAGCGGGGCACCGTCACTGCTCGATAAACTCTCCTGACACTTAGGGCAAGTGCTGGTCTCCTGACACATGGGCAAGTGTAGTGCATTTAAGTGAGAGTGGGTGTAGTAAGAGGAGAGGATATGGCAAGAAAGAGGAAGGAATGATCGCGCGTTGTTCTTGGCCTCTTTTTTTAAGGTTCTCTTCTGCCTTTCCCCTGGTGTTGATCGGAGAAACCACGGAAAACTAGCCATCAGAGCAACCAGCCTCAAGGACTCTCCTCCAGACAGTGGCTGAATTCGACCCAGCTGCCATGGATTCGACCCACTAAGAAATGGTACTTTCACTGTGTGACTGTGACAGCCTTTTTACTCAGATTAAACCTGTATATCAGCTGGGAGTTGCGGATTTGATTCCCGCGCTTGGTGAGTAATGCTTTGAACTGCCTACTCGTTAAATTTTCTTTCCATATCGAATCACATTCGTAATCAACAAACTGTATATGATCATTCACGCCTTAAGGGAAAAAAATAAGGGGAGAAGTTATAAATTTCTCACCCTACCCGCCCGCTAGTATGGCACTCATCACCATAATTTCAATTAAAGATAAAAGTACAAGGTACCTTTACTGTTTCAAAGATTCCCACGTACTAAAACAAGCTTACTGAACTGGTGCACTACAAACAAGATCAGCTCTAATTTATAAATGAATCCTTTCACCGACCACAACGTTCGTGTTCCCTAGTTCTTGGGAACAGCGGGCATTCACGGTCATCATCCTGTGACTAGGGTTGCCAACTTCTTTCCCAGAAAAAGAATAAAAAAAGGGCTATTTATTATACGGTTGCGTTTGGACAGTTTCCGGAATGAGGTTCGACACAATGTATTTTTTATATACCTTCATTCTAAACGATCGTTTTCTATGCGCTAAATCGTTCATAAAACTGGATTTTAAGGAGAAAACTACGGCATCACTTTTTTGCACTATATACGTCATGGATGACGTATTTGCAGTGTGATGGATTTACATTCATGAATACGATGACATATAAATAATAACTCCCGTCAATCGTGTTAGTAACGGAGTAAATGTGTGTCGACATAATCAAAGAGACAAATAATTCGATATCTCTGTATATCACTTTTATTCAATGAAATATAGCAAGTCTAGCTGTTGTATCCAGAACATGTATTTGGTCAGACTAACCAACTTGCTATGAAACTGATTAATGTAAGCACAACACCTTCGCGGATGAAACATTATATTTCTCCGTATTTAATTCTATTAAAAATATTTGTATTAATTTTCATAAAAGTCTCGACTTTTCGTAGGATGTATGACCTTCTAATATATCATAAAGAAAACACCGCCATCAGACTAATTATTTTGTATTTCAATACTAGTAAACAATTACCTGGCAAGCAAATAAACGGCATCTTACATGCGCCAAGGTAACTGAAAACCTAGTTTCAATTAAACTTGAGACGGATTTCAAAAAGTCCGAATACATACATGTGGAAATGCATACCATTTACTAAGATTAAAATTTATCATTTACTATTTACTTTCAAAGTAGATATTTGTCAAAAACTATAAACTTAATTGAAAATTTGTAATATTTCAATAAATGAATAATTTAGTTACTGGTAAATAGTAAATAACTCACGTAAAAGTTCTCGGAGAAGCATTTAAAACATTTCTCGAGTACAAAGACGTGCACGTGTCTATGATAACAGGGTTGCTTTGTTACAAAAAAGTAACTTTAAGTTTAGTTTCATGAAAACAAACTGATGTAAGAAATTGAATTATAATATTTTCATAGAATAGAAAGTACTTTTTAATCTGTGATTTTGTAGTATGAAACGAAAGAAACGAAAGAGGATATACGTACATAGGAACAGATGTATTAATTGCCTGCTATGGAATAAACAAGCACTGTAATGTAAACAGTAGAACGTACTGTGATCAGGTGATATACAAGCAGTGTATTCACAAAAAGTCTGAAGAGAGTTCTGTAGTGGGTAATGACATAGCTAGAACTACTTTATGATATTGTATTTTAAAATATAATACGGACGAACGAATTTTCTTAGTGTCTTGGACAGTCACTACAAATAATATTTTGACCTGATAATCTGTTGTACATCTTTAACTTCTAGCTCTATTTAAGAAATAGTATATTATATTATCACAAACCTGATTACCACTATATTATATTTTTGTAAATTATCGGACAATGATTTGCATTGATGTTACGAAGAGAGAACGAGCAACGTACATTCCTATCGGATGTGTGAAGATTGTTTACTAATGAAGACTAATTACATTGAAATAATGGTTAATGATAATTTTATGCTGTCACGGTTCCTTTTAGCCCAACAGTGTCCAGAAGGGTCTGAAAGCGCAGGATTGCATTCTCTACAGATGACCGAAGCATGTCCATAGGTATGTTTGATACCTCTCTTGCTATGCTGCGCTTCAGGTTAGCACACGTGTCAATGTTCCCCGGGTAAACCCTGTCTTTCAGGTAGCCCCACAACCATATATCAAAGGGAGTGAGATCAAGTGATCATGACGGCCAAGCCGTAGAAAACAATTAGCTAATAATGCGATCGTTACCGAATGTGTTGCGGAGAAGCAGTTGCACTTGACAAGCGATGCGCAGTGGGGCATCGCCTTGCATGAAAACTGTTGAGTTCACTGCATCTCTCCCCTGTAGGATGGGTACGACACGCTGGCGAAGCATATCGCAGTTACGTTGGTCACTTGTCACACTGCTTGTCACACAAACAAGTCACACTGCACGTGTTTGGTCCTTGAGCGCCAAGCTCTTCAAAACTGAAAGAGCCAATGATGAACGTCGCCGTGAAGCCATACCATATGGAGAACCGTTTACCATGCAGAGGAACTTCATGCACATCGCCTGGCAGTGAAGATCTCCACACTCGGCAATTCTCCGTGTTCACATCACCCGTCAGAGAAAAATGTGCCTCGTCTGTCCATTACTGTCTAAGGCCAGGTGTCGTCAACTTCAATCCTTGCGAAAAAGTGGAGAGCGAAGTCAACACGTTGTTTTGCGTCGGCCTCTTCCCAAAGACACACCCAGTTTCCAAGTTGATTCGAACTTCATCATGTTTCGCAAAGCAGGTGGAGAAAGAGGACTCTTCCGTAATTCTTTCAGCCGCCGATATTCTCGAATTTCAGCTGCAGCATTTCTGTTGTTTTCATAAAAGAGTTTCAAAAGTAACGCCCTGCTCCGTTTGTCGAAACACATATTGACTCGACTTATCCGATATTTGCGACTATTCAGCCCTATGCCTGATCATAGCCCCTGGTGGCTATATTTGGAACTGGCCGGTGTCGCTGTGACGCATAGAAATCGTGCACCCCATATTCTGGACAGTAATACTAGCAAGTTTGGCACTCGTACTATAATTAGTTTCCTTGTTATAACGTGTTCTGTAGGGAAAGTTTAATTATAACCATCATGTATATTGAAATGCGTTTGACTAAAGAGATGTTTATTTGAAATTGCAATTGATCTTGGCGACTTGTTGCGCAATTGCAGATTTTGCAATGTGGTAGTGGAAGTGAAGGTCAGTAATATACTATTCATTTTTAAAGAAATTATTTCAAAAGTGAGGGAGATTTAATGTAAGTTTATATCTCGCGAACCACATTGTGAGAGCAAATCCAAAGGCTCCCGCGAACGCAGGACGTCGGATGCATTGCGGACCACGTTGTGTCAAATTGCGTTGGTAGTAAAACTGCATTAGTTATAGAATTATATTTCTAGCACGAACAAAATTAATTGAAACAATCAGTTTATTAATTCATTTTAATATAATGAAACATACTTTTCATGCCGAGATATTTTCTGTAAAGATATTATCCTGAGAGCCAGGCAGTACATTGTACAGGAATATTCCAGACGGTAAATTTGTTTTGATTTTTTTAAAGAAATGTATCGACAACTAAGCTCTCAGGGATGAGCACTGCTGAGTTGGAGAGGGTATGGATTGATTTTAAGTGACAATTTAAGCTATTATAAAATACCAAACGTGCTGTAATAGTATATAACAGCAAGAAAGTCGTTTTTGCGGGTCTTTTGCCCAACTTTGCAGGTTTCCCACAACTAGTCAATTTCGACGCCTAAATAGCTAAGATGGATGCAGGAGTCGAGGTACACGCAATTTTGAACCCGAATATCGGAATGCCTGAATATGTATGAATGAAGGATGGATGAATGGATGAATGGTGTCACGCATAATACTGTCAAAGTAGAAGCCTTTTGAGCTAGAAGATCACAAATATGTTAAAAGTGAGACCTAATTGTGCCGTTCTGGAATCATTAAGGTATTTTAATTTTGGGGGTTCTTTACAAGAAGCGCCGTTGGAAGATGCAAATTGTGTGAAAAACGCCTGCGATTTTTTCTTTAATATTTTCTCAAATGTGAAAAGTGCAGTTATAAATATTGTATAGTTCCGATTTTCATTAAAATCTCTAATGTTTTGGAAATTACAGCACAAAGTTTTTCAAAGCTTCCCTACATCTCCAAAATTAAAACCATAAATTTACTTCTCAATGAAATTTGTTCTTCCATTTTAGACCTTCATAGGAATTCATGTATTTTTTTTAAAAAAATACAGTAGATCCGATTTTCTTTAAAATCACTAATATTTTGGAAATTACAGCACAAATTTTTTTCAAAGCTGCCCTACACCTCCAAAATTAAAACCATAAATTTACTTCTCAATAGAATTTGTTCTTCCATTTTAGACCTTCATAGGAATTCATGTACTTTTAAAAAATACAGTAGATGTTCAGCAAAATCACTAATAACTACTGTATTGCAAGAGGAGGAAAGTGGGTAGGTAGGAAAAGGTAGTGCGGGACCCAATGATAGAACTTTTCGGTGACTGAACAGGTGACGCGCGTCATTACGACCACATGACACCGAGTTTGACATTTTCACAATGCAAGCTATAAGAGACATGACATATATGCGACTTGTGTGTGATACGCATAGGTCTCGCTCTCTCTCTCTCGTTCTGTCACTTTTGAACATACAATGTCTCATTCCAAATCACGTGTGAGCACCATTTCTCTCCCTGTCCACCACCTCTCTGCTCTGCCACTCTCTTCTATCTTCTCGCCCCCATTTCTGGCACCTATCTTCTCGCCAGAAATCCTTCTGTTCTCACCCCCATTTCATTCCTCGGCACGTGGCGTTTGAGATGTGCTTTTGGAATTCACCCCGGGGTGAGCACTTACGCCCCTATCCGCACCCCGTCGACGCACAAGTACCGATACCATGCCGGTATCAGGGTCCCGTCAGAACGCAGTTTATCCTCTCGGTAACCTTCCCATTCAATGCCTGGGTCGGGCCGCCCTGCCAGCTCAGAGCTACTGCTTTCCAGGCCGGTTCCGGAGTCGAATCTATGCGCCACTCACAATACACCGGGAACAAGTCCCTCCTCTATGCCCGGAGCATCAGGTCACTGTCACGACGAAGACAAGACCCCATCAAGGGACTACCCGAACTTAGGCCCGGGCGGTTCGGGGACCCTTACCATCCCTTCACTGTAATCACCTTTTTGCTATCGACGTGAGTACCGCCGAAACCTAGGAAACCAAACAGGATGATTAATCTTCGTCTGGAATTCTGTAAGTCGTCCTTCACCCAATCCTGCCTATATGTAGACGCGCCAGAGGCCCAACTGGTGGGTTACCGGGCGAACGACCCAACATATAGCATCGTCTACTTACTGCCTCCACGTTCAAGCTAACGACGTGAATACCACCTTGAAAGTCAGGGTCCACTAGAAACTATGCCCACCTACGCGGTCATGATTCGCCCCTGCGAGCTGATTCGCTGAAAGTAATGTAATTTTGTTTTTTGTTCTCAAAGATTTGTGAGTGGTTGGACGGGGCTTGACTTATGTAAGACGCATGCGCGTGAATGATTTGCTTTGTTAGTAAAATGACATCTCGAGCTTCCTTTTCGTCACTGGGCGTGAACACTGTTCAAACCGTTTGTTCACCTGTAGAATCGACACACTCCATCGTGATTTTAGGGTGACAATCTGTTTTCGATTGATTAGTGATTCCCGGCACGCCAACTGTAAGAACATTATTTCCGTAAGTGGCATGCATGTTTGATCGCGGGAGGTGTCGGTGATCTGCCATGGTGAGATCCGGCGTCGACTTATCATCGCCTAATAGGTTTTCGCCAACCAGGTATCTCCTACCAGCGGAGCGCCGCCCCAGCCGGAACAAGCTCTAAGCTCCCGAATGGTCTCCCGACACACGTAATAGTGCAGTTCACGTAAGTGTATGCGTGAGTATACATAAGGGGTGAGGATAGGACAAGGAACAGGAAGGAAAGATCGCGCGCGATCCGTTGCTCGTTTATTAGGGTACTGCTCCGGCTTTCGCCTGGTGTTGATCGCAGAAATCACGGAAAACTATCGATTAGAGAAGTCAGTCACTAGAATTTCCTTCAGACAGCCACTGAACTCGAACTAGCTATCTATCTAATGTCGAAAAACTGGCACCTTCGAGGCTCAAACCTAGAGCCTCCCGGTCAGAGGCACTGCAGTGACAACAGTTGATGCCCTGAGTAAACTCTCCCGGTACCCGTATTTTAGAACCGTATAGGTCAAATTAAAGAGAGAGTACTCCCTTACGACATATGTTTTACAGCATTCTTTCCCTGATGGCCTTTCCACGACTGGTCACTCGGCTGAGTGAGACGTGTGTAATTTTCAGTGTCGTCCCGAGTCACGATAGCTTTGTATGTCGGAGCAATGATGTCACACCTAACATACATTCCAAAACTTAAAAATGTAAAATTCAGTATTTAAGTATATAATCAGTTACTAAATTCTTCATCAATGCTAGAATTTTATCAGTTTAGAAAACAGTACTCCATGAAACAAATTGTTACTGGCCTCTTTCTATTTTGATTTGTATTTTTCACCATCACAACTAGCACATAGAGTTTAATCGAACGATAAAGCAATCACCAAGATTGGAAAACATTTTTATACTTTATTTTTATTCATTAATTAGTTAAATTGTAAATCAATTCATATCCTCTTTGATACTCGTATCCAGATAATTCTTTCATTCTTAGATTGAAATTTACCGATAAAAAACGATTTTCAATTATTCCTTTTATTAAAATGTAATCAATAGCTCTCAATTTTTCATGAGTTATTCATTATTTCTCGTCACGATGTTCCATGCATATTCATTCTGATATTCGATAAGTCGCCCCAGTTCCACAGATTAATGGCTCTGTGCTACTGTTCAGAGTTTGATTAGTCACCGTATGATCAATGAGTTTCTATCGACAGAACGATACATTGATGTTAGGATGAGATAAAATTGATAACTGAGTACTATTGTTATATGGCTGTGTAATTATTTTCGTCAGGAATACACTGAAGTGCGAATTTCAATTATAAAGGATTCATACTGTTTATTTCGTTTTTATATCTGTTCCCGTTGCAGTAAAACGAAACGAATTAAAAATACAAATTGATTAGGTTTTTATATGAGAATTTGAGATAAAGCAATAACTATATTTTGAATTGTTTTTCTCTGTTGTATTATTTTTCATTTATTGAAACATTGAACGTTTTCAGTACTCTGTTTTATTTAAAGTCCTCCTTTTCTTCTAAATGAGCTTACTCAAGAAGAATATAATGACGGACGAAATAATGTTTTAAGTATGTTTCATTCGGTTCTTGGAAAAAAAGCATTTCTTTGGATATTTTACTTCCTAAATGTAAGTTTTAAAACAAATGCCAAAATCATCATTTTCACAGTCGAATCTCAGTGAATGGAATTTTGTAAAAGCGGGACCGTAGGTAGATTTTCGAGGAGTTTCTCGATTTTTTCTGAGTTTTCATTTTTCTATTGTTTTTAGTTAACATACGTGTGGTAGTGAATAATGCATGTGAATTTCTCCTGAAAAAAGACCATACCATGACTAAAATCCCTGGAAACTGTACATACATGAAGTAGTATCTTCCGTTCAGAATGGAGACTAGTTAGAAGTGAGGAAAATAGGAACGAATTGAATCATGGTCCATTAACAAAATATTACGTGCGAAAACTTTCGCTGTTTAGTTTTAACACATAACTAACAATCTCCTCCCACACACAGATGAAAGTTCTATTTCCAACTCCTTTTCGCAAATTGTTGTGGGTGGTTCAAAACAGGTACACAGATACATTGTTGAATTTCACGACTTTCACAATTCATGTTTCTTCAAAATTGATAAAAATGCCCTTTTATGTTACAGACAGCGACTGAATTCGACCTATCTAGCTAGTGTAGATAATCGTCCAACCGTCGCATCTCGAACCTAGGATTTCCTGGTCAGAGGCACTGCAGTGACATCAGTTGAAGCCCTGAGCCACCTCTCGCGGTAAGTAAAGTTGACATACATGAGAAAGCGACAATGTGGCGAGATTAAATTCCGAGGTAGTTCGTTCATGTGTGGATGGGACGAGGTCTCCGCAAAGCGAAGCGTGGGGAAGAAATTAATCCTCGCAGGAGATCGTGCGGCGGCATCCGGGGAGCGGAGGCGCAGGCAGCTTCCGGCGGCGAGTGCTTGAGCCGCTCGCTCCCGAGGACGCTCCCTGATCCGGCGATGGATGGCTCGCCTCGGTAATGAGAATTGCACCGGGCGGAGGGGCTGTGTGCTTATCCGGTATGCCAGGCGACCCGCACGGGCCAGGCGCGCGCTCCCAAGACTCCTGATCGGGTGGTCCTCACGGGGTCGCGGAGGGGTTGAGGAGGAGGGACGACACAAGGAGAGGAAGTAAAGGCGATGGCAGGGGCAATGGAGAAGGGTGAGACAGGGAAGCCAAGTTGCGATAGGAAAGTCCAATGACGAAAATACCCTAAATGGGCAATAGCAGATGCAATGGAAAAGAGGTGAGGCGGAACAGGAAAAAGATTGGAAAGCCAAATGTCGAAAATTAACCAGCGTAAATGTAAGCAGAGAATTAAATCTATTTGGATTAAGTGAAGTCGCTATAATTAAGTCGCAAAAATAATTGTAATAGTTCGAATCAATTTCAATTGCCTTAAACGCTAAATAACTAATTTTTAATAATAAAATAGTATCGCTGAAGATGGGAAATTTGGCCCTGAAATTATTTTGGTTTAAAATGTGTTAAATACACTACATAAACTTTATATATTGTGGTTTGATTAACATTCATCTTCAGCAATAATACCTTTTTATTGCGTTTCTGGGTTGAGTGCTATACTCATTTCTAATCGTAAGGCAGGGTGGAAGTGTGTGCGTTCATGCCTCCCTCTTTTGCAAACAGGTGATCACATTTGTGTGTCCTTAACTCTATCAATGACAGAGGTGATCTTGATGATGTGAAAGTAATTATTATACCAAAGAAGATGTTTTCCTATGTAATACGTGAAAATTAGTCAATTTTGAGATACGAAGTTGGAAAATAAAAGAAAATAGGTCGAAAACATTCAAGGAATATGTAATTGCATAAAGATCTTGCTATTTTACATCTGTGTTTTATCAGTTTGACGCTTTTATTAACATCGGGAGTACGTCCCATACTTTTTTTGTTTCACTTTATTTTAATTGTTTTTATTGACAACGTGTGTTGGTTTTATTGCACCTTAATAAGGATGCAAACCGCATTCTAAACCTTGTGATCTTTTTTATTTGGAAAATGACTTATATAATATCAACATGCACCAACAACTGTTATCAAATAACCGCTCAAGGTCTTATGATTTAAAAATATCTCTTTATGAAGACTATAATTAGGGGGTGTATTCCATTTTAATTCTACCCTAGTGACTGATTATGTCCTAGAAATTGAAGCACATATACTTACACCCTCTCAATAGTTTATGCAGGGCATTTTCTAATAAATAGATACCTTCATGAAGATCAGAAAACATTTTTGCCAGCTTGGTTGTAATGAGAAATTGAATTTTGCTTAAGAAAAAATTGTCGTTTCAACTAAGAACCTTATTGAAATTAATTTCCTAAGTTTTTGTTAAAATGACAACTAACGTAGAAACTAAATTGAAACATTTTTTTCTTCTCTCGTTGACTTCTCTCGGTGAATTTTTGATACAGAGAGTACTTCGCTTCTAAAATGAACGATTCAAATACATTAAAAACAGTGCGCTTGGGCGATTTTTCCAATTGCATGGACATCGCACAAATCCCATTCATTTCGCGAGTTCCCTTTATCGAGGTCTATCGATAAAGGAGCCTCGACCGAATAAAAGTTAAATGATTTATCCTCTTGCATGCGCATAGGCGAATCAACAGCACAAAGACACTGGATATCCTCGAGGAGGCCTCGGCGGACTTCCAGTCGAAGAAAAAAGCATCTATTATTTATCGAGCGCGCCCCGCAGCGTTTTCGGCGAAGGCATAAAACGCAGGCCGACGACTTCAGCGCTCCAAGTGACGACAGACGGCAACAGATGGCGCGGGACTGCCGCACACAGGGCCGGTTAACATATCAAAAGGTCCTAAAAGACCAACTTATGGAGGCACCTATAATTTTGAAATATTGAACTGAAGTAATCAAAATTTTAATGAAAATAAATTTCCAACATTTGCCATTCACAAATTGAACATTTCGCAAATGCTTCTGCATTTAAATTAAATTAAATTTATTTATTGGCTTTAAACTCAGTCATACGTCAGGATACAATTATAGAAAAAATGAACAATATGTCAAACCAATAAGAATACAGTTCTTTAAAAACACAAAAGTTTAATTAAACTAAACTTAAAACGAATAAAATTTTCAACACATTTACATTATATTAATATTAACAATGTTATACTTCTGTACTTATATGTAAAAACATTCATAAGATTTAAATAGCTTAATAAGTAAAATATTGCGATTACTCGGCTACAGAAACCGAGCAATCAATATTCTTATGATTCATTAAAGATGTGTATAGACTCGGGCAGCAAGACAGAGAAATGTCAAAACTCGGATTATCACTATTGTCCAGAAAGTTCCCTCATTTGACAGTAGAAGGTCCCTTATTGAAACAGTATTTTACATTGGAGCGTCCGCGGCAGATTGTCCCCCGTAATGGAAAACTCAGTTATCTGTATAGGAATCAACTACCTGCCCGAGCTGTTGTGAATTCTACATGGTATAATATACAAATGTTACAAACGTCTAGGGCATTAAGAGAAGTCGAAAATGATCCTTTTGCTAACGAATATACTACAATCTTAATTTTCATGTAATAAATTTTCAAATGGCATTTATTCCTCATTGTTAAACAACTCCACATGCAAAGATGTCCGGTAGTAAATGAAAACTCTCTGACTAAATCAGAACGTGAGCTGCCATTTCATGTTGCCTAGCGAATTTCAAAGCAATTTTAAGCAATTTAGCTTCGTCCTAAACGTGTATGCGACGTAAGAGACCACAATGAACTTTGACAGAGAAATAAAATAGAATTGAATGACTGCGTACAAAATGTATCTACCAAATTGTAGTATAGTTTACTGGTATGCTTTATCAGTGAAATTTAAGTTCTCTAGTGTTCTGTATTTTCCTGTCATAGTCGTTGATAGTCGTGAAAGCAATTACTTACCCACAATTACTTACGCCTGCCCCATATGGATTAATGCCGCCGAGACCAATATTCGCAAACTTCAAATCATTCAAAATCAATTTATGAGTTCCATTACTAACGCCTCATAGTTCATTTCTAATAATCAGATTCACAAGGAATTCAATATAGAATCATTAGATCATCACATGCCTTGCCACAAATTTCTATTATAACATCCATCAAATTCCAGCACTCTTCGAATTCAGACTCACAAAAAATCCAAACCATAGAACGAGAATCCAAAATAAATATCCATTCCATGTTTTCCAAATCAAATCACAAACATAGAACCAGATTAGAGGACCCATAGTGAGACACTTCCCTATTATATAGTATATAAACTTGGAATAAGTTGGTGAGAAAGTATCAAAAATACATATGTAAAGTTTAAATAACCACCTATGTATCTAACTTCCAGAAAAAAATGAAATAAAAATAAATAAATAAATAAAAGCGAACTTGAGAAACAAACGGGTCTCTAACCAGCGTTGTTTCCTTGATCATAGTTACACTGAACAAGGATGAGGCATACTTTTTGAATTGAATTAATTGAATTGAATTAATGCCATATTTTACGTGGCGAGACTCAGGCCATGAGGCCTGCTCTTCCGTCTGACTACACAAATTTCGTTACGCTCCTTTCACCAACTAGCGGAGAAAGAAGGTATTCCTTGGGCGACGAAACAGGCGATTTTGAATTTAGCTCAGAGGCGTCATTTAGGCTTGAGGATCATTTACATGCAGTAAATCTACTAACATGGGACAGCCGGCTTAACTTCCCCTCCGAAGGAAGGCGTACGAAGGATTTTTTCGCCCATCCATGGCTTCGATCGGGTTTGAACCCGCGAACTTGGGTATAACATACGCTACACGATACGCTAACCGCTACACCACCGCCGCCACTACTTTTTGCTTGTAGACTGGCAGAGTGACCCACTGCCCGAAGAGCGAGCGGACCCCGCGGCGTCCATTGTCTCCGCGGGGACAAGCGCGCTCTCTCGCAGACAATTATTTTGCGCGGGTGGAGGAGGGCACGGGGCGAGAAGGGTCGGCTTCCGAGCGGGAGGACGCCGTCTGGGAGCAGTTTCCACGGAGCGGGGACGTCGGGGGACGCGGAAGCGGGGAGTCAACGCCGCGAGGTGGCGCGGGAGCGGAGCAGATGCAGGGCGAGACGGGCAGAGATGGGGTGCGGGCGGGCGATAGAGAGTACAGACAAAGTGTGACGTACTGGAGTGAATAACACAGACAACGGCGTTGAAGATAACAATATTTACATTTATTTATACAGAAACATAACAAGTAAAGATATTTACAATTACTAATTAAACCTCGGCAACGTTTTTTTCCCCTTAGCCGCGAAAACCCCGCGACTGTCCCTAGGCCTACAGCCTAGTGCCACTGCTCTTAAGCAGATAACAACGCGTGATGCGATGCTATAGGACGTTAAGTCCGTGATAACCTACGTACCTTCATGGTCTGGCGCCAAACTGGTCACCGATCCGGAAACCACGTGCTTGAGTGCACTGGAGATCCCACCCAGCCTTTCGGCTAACAATAAGCTATACGAATCTCTCTGAATCTCCGCGAGGGCAGAAAGCGCCCGTCTTATATACAACCCCGTCTCCCCCACCCGGTGCCATACTGTCGGCGTCTCCAGGCTCGGCCCAATTCCAGGGGTCTTTGCACAATCGTCCCTGATTCGCCACTAACCTTTCTCAACAGTTTTTTTGCGTGGGGTGATTCCTGGAGCAGCCACATCCTGGCGTCTCTTTATTTTTAGCTCAGGTGCGCCCTTCCATCACAGCTTCCGGCTTAGGCATGCCGCCCGCTTGGAAACGCCACCACGCCAGAAAGGTAAGATAGCACGAAGTGGGGCAGGGAGGAGCACACGATGGGCGAGGCGAGGCGAGACGATATGCGGGCGGGGAAGGCTATAGCGGGTACAGATAGAATAGATGGACGGGGTGGGGAAAGAGGGAGCGGAGTCAGTGCGAGACGGGGTGAGGGTGGGGTAGGCGATAGCGAGTGCAGACAAGGTGAGATGGGTCGAAGCGGAGCAAGAGGCAAGACGTGCCGGGACGAGACGGGTTGCGGGCAGGGCGGGCAAAAGCAGATACAGACAGGGAGAAGTGGGAAGAGGTAAATAAGGGGGAACAGAGGCAGGACGAGACGGAGCGAGATGGGGTTGTAGCGAGCGGGCGGACGGCGTGCAGGCGGGCGCGCGGTAGTGAATACAGACAGGGAGATGTGGGACAAAACGGGGCAGAGGGGAACAGAGGCAAGGCGAGCCGAGTAGAGACGAGGCGCGGGCGGGGCGGGCAAAAGCGGGTAGAGAGGAAGATAGCGGGAGAGGCGCAACGAGGCAAGGCAGGGCAGCGCTAGGCATGGAGGGGAGTTGCAGGGCCAGTCTGGGATGAGCCGGGAGGGCAGAAGAGGAGAGATAATGCGATTCCACCTGATTCGAGCTGGAATCAGGTGGCTTGGAACAGTTTCCTCGAAGCGGCGGGTGGGCGAGGAGGAGCAAGAATATCCGCCTACAACGCTTTCATTGCTTGGCTTCTGTTTCTGAAGAGATCGAAATTTGTTGTAGACAAATTGTAGGATCGTGTTTCTGTTCTGTCAACAGAAGTCTCCGTGCGCCTTATTGGCGCGGGTAATAGAATGAAAATAAAGTGAGAAAATGTCCCTTTACAATTTCAAAATGTTAACAGTACGTTGTAATATTTAGGTAATTTATTATGCATGTGTGTACAGTGATGTAATCCAAATATTCTCTCTGGGAATATGGAGTGCGAACATATATACACATTTAACTGAAGAATTTTCGAAGGATTTTGTGTTGCAGAACTTGTAACTCCTTATTTTCCGAAATCCTTCCGGATATTTACTTATCACAATTATCTTCTAATCTAAAATGTTCATATTAATATTAATCTTCTAGAAAATTCAAGAAGACGAAGCAAAACAAGTGTCAACGTGTCACCTCACACTCCCCACTCCCCGCGTCGTGCCTGCTCTTCCCGTTCGTCGAACCACAGAGTTGTGCAGGATTGAACACGTTTCACCTCCGTGACTTGACAGTGTACTCGATTATTTGGCAACTCAGTGGCGCTTCCGAGAAGCCTGGAGTGAAGGTTGCTATTTAAAATTACGTTCCACTGCCTGTGGGACGGCAGCGCTTCTCTGCTTCTGTTGATGGGAGTGCTCCACTAGGCGACAAAGCAGGGCGACTGCGACTGAGGATTTTTCTCGGGGAGAGGGAGGGAGCGGGGGGAGGCTACAAGTATAGTGTCAAGGCGATTTGACGTTTTCTTATAAATAAAGAATATTTCATCTACGCTGAATATGAAATTTAGTTTTATTTATTGACTTCTAGAAAATATGTATAACGTAAACAAATAATATATTTAATTGCTTTCGTTAAATAGAAAAGTAAATAAAGCTAAATTTTCTAAAAGGTACCTCTGACTTCCAGGGGAGGCTGCAGCCTCGTGAGCACCCCTCTTGGCTGCGCCAATGAACTAAATTCATGTGTTTTTTTTTAGATGAAATGCTTCTCAGTAGCACTACGGGAGGTCTGGAGAGGTTTAGCATTGTCCGCGTGTTATGTTTAACTCGAATTGTGGTAACTCGAGAACGAGATAAGTAAATTAATCACCAGTAACTATCCGCTCGACTGCAAAGAGTAATTGTGAAAGATGTGATTCCTTACGCGATTAGGGAGGTGGTTGCAGCAAAATAATGAGGGTATTGATGCAATGGTAAAGAATGGTAATTTTACATGTTTCTACAATAACTCACAATGATCATGTAGTGATACAACAATACAGATTGTCAATGGTAATGCGGTGGTGAGGATAATATCTAGTTGGGAAGTTATAATAAAAATGGCTTCACGATGATTAGTATGGCGAATAATATAGCGACGGTGATGCAAAATAGGCCAAAATATTTGAACCTCTTGAACAGTATAGGGATCATTTTTACCTACCAAAACGAATCTTAGCATCTCTGAAAGTACTAAACAGGTGGTGTAGATAAATAATATCTTTTTTAGTGTTGTCGTGTTTAGTGAGGTCGTGTCGCAATGGTAACTGCCGTAATGATGGCGAGACTGCCGTGAAGATAGTGAGGAAAACACACGATGGTGACCTAAAGATGAATGATGTAAATCTAACGATGATAATTATGGTTTTGATAGTGCTGGAGTGATTCACAGGCGGTGCTGGTAATACAAATGCTTTGAATATGAGTAGGAGTGAAAAATGGAAATGTCTGGCCAGCATTTCTAATCCCTCACCGAGCCAACTCTGAGATCTGGCATCTAAGACATCTGAAGCAGATTTTAGCATCATCCACACAACGCGCTTAACTCGCAGGCTAGGAGGGAGTGGAGGATGGGCACGGCAGGTTAATCGCCAGCAATTACCCGGTCGGCTGACAAGGGCACCCGTTGGGCCGCACCGCGCCGGGCGGGGCCAGGCCGGGCCGGCCGCCTTCATTAGTATGAGCCTCTCGTTCGGCCCTCGGGAACTCGGCTCGCCCCGCCCCGCCCCGCTCCGCGCCGCGCCCCGCCCCCACCCCCGCTCCGTCTGCGCGGACAATGGAGCGCGGATGCGAAGGGCGGGTATCAAAACGGGGGATTACGCTCGCGAAGGCAGTCGGCAAGTGGGGCAATTTGCGAGGCGCTCTGGCTTCTTGCTACCTCTCTTTTTTCGTTTCTTGGCTTCATCCTTTATAAGGAATTTTTACCTTTCGTTCTAACTGTTATTCTCATGTTACGTTATCGCATAGATTTGTTTATTAGTGTGTGTGAGATACTTAGTAAAATGGTTACCAAAAGAAGGCTTTCTATGGAACATCAAACACTAAACAGGATATTTTTTATTTACAAAAGGAAATTATAACTTGAAAAACATTGTTAAAATTCAAGAAATATTATATTGTTTACAAACAATTTTCACAACACGTACTAATTTTAGATAGCAAATTTAAAATTTACATTAATTGCCAGGGCTCTTAAAGGAAAGTTCATATCTATATATAAGGAGACTCAACTCGCTTTTGCATGTGCGGTGGGGTTATGTGCCTAAAAAGTAGGGAAGCTAATGGGACACACCTCTCTTCAGCGACATCATGCGGTAAACGAAGAAACGTATGACGTTTTATTTTCGACAAATGAAGCATCGGCTGGAACAACGTTGTAAGAGACATATTCTAAATTTTATAGGAGAGGACAAAATCGATTACCTCTAAAACTTTTACTGTTGTCGGTGCTATATGCTTTTCTGACATTTATAGGTGTTTTAAAATATGTGTTTTTGAAAGTAAAATTCTCTAGAAAGAACGACGATTGTAATTTTATTCCACGGAACAACGTTACATATCCAGAACACATACATCGTTGTTATTCTTATATAGTACTCCTGGAATAAATTGGCAAGAAACCTTGAAAATGCTTGAGAACGTATTGATTCTTCTTTTTGAGTACATGATTGTGATATTCAGATCTGCAAATAAGCATTCCTTGTTTACTTTGTGTCCTACTACCTCCATCATCATCACCCTATCACTTCGTTCAGTATTCCCTGCAAAATGGTAGGAGACCTTGCCCTTAATGGGAACTTATTTGGCTAATAATAATAATAATAATAATAATAATAATAATAATAATAATAATAATAATAATATGTAATGATACAATGCCTAAGAGACACACAATCTGAAGTTCATTTCGATTCTGAGATCATCACACATTGATGTACTAGAAATGCTGAAGTTTCATCATAACATAGTTCACGAAACTTCTCAAAGAGATCCCCTTTCAAGCCACAATATTTTTCGGCATTGAATATTACTCTGCACTTACAGAGTACGTTCTGAAATTTATACACCAGTTTAAATACATCGATGCTCTTTTCTTCAGCAAAATCGAATTGTAACTCAGCATGCATAAGCTGTGGCAAATTCATTGTTTTTGTCTCCCAGGAGTCCCTGCTCCCGCACCTCGACACTCTCCATCTCCCACTTTACACTTGGAATTCAATTTTTTTGGAATATCAGCCGATGTAGATACGGGCGGCATCCAATCATATTCCAAGCGGTCCTGGCTTTATTTTTGATTGATTGATTCGTGTTTTCGGGCGCGGCAACTACTTTGGTCATTAGTCCCGTAAGTGTAATGCGTTTTTTTCTCGGGAGGTGGCGATGATCTTTTCCCCGCTGGATGGCGAGATCTGGTGTCGACCTGCCGTCGACTGGCGGGGTTTCCCCTCAACCAGGTGTCTCCCACCAGCGGGGCACCGCCCCAGCCGGGACAAGCTGTAAGCTCCCGACCGGTCTCCCGACATGTGTGGTAGTGTAGTGCATGTTAGTGTAACTGTGTGTGTAAGAGGTAAGGATAGGACAAGGATGAGGAAGGAAAGATCGCGTGCGGTCCGTGGCCCGTTTGTTAGGGTACTTCTCCGGCATTCGCCTGGTGTTGATCGGAGAAACCACGGAAAACTACCGATCAGAGCAGCCGGCCACTAGAATTCTCCTCCAGACAGCGACTGAATTCGACCTAGCTGACAAGCTAGTGTCGAAAATCCTGGCGCCGTCGGGTCTCGAACTTAGGACCTCCCGGTCAAAGGGACTGCAGTGACATCAGGTTGATGCACTGGGCCATCTCTCCCGGTGTGTCCTGGCGTTGCTAATCGAAATCAACCGCCACTCGCGTGCGTTTTCTAGCAGGGTGCGGAATTCCTAGAAGCGGCCATCGGTGGCGGTTTGTACGCGAGTAAGGTGAGGGAAGGATTTTATCAGTTGGCCTGTCGCAGCATCCTCCTACGTGCGGTAAGATTTGTCACCTTCCTCAAACGGAACGGGGATGAGCACTGACGGATATCCGGATAGGCGCACGAACTGCGAGACTCAAGCCTCGGCAATCAAGGAGGCTTCAATTTTTTAACTCTCATGAAGATGGTTCTTAATTCAGTATTAATATCTAAATTAAATTGACAAGGAATAACGCTATGACATGTTTTTCGGTTGGAAATCGCAAAGGTTTCGAATATATATACACTGTCACACATCCCATGGTGTATTATAGATCACAAAATAAAACATTAAAAGAGTGCCCATTCACGAAAGTGTTCAAGATCCAGAATAAATATTTTGATGATATACAACCTTTAACAGAATTAACCGTCCTGTAGAACACAGAAATACATTGATTAATTGCAATGTGCGATTGTTTTGGAAACAGTGATAGAGTGAGCGCAGTAAGGATGGATTTGGGGACTTCGAGATGCCTTCAATCTGACAGAGCCCGATGCTCATGGTACATTTAGAAGGGACTTGTTCCAACACACTTTGAGTGGTGCTAAGTGATTTAGGTACCAGCGAAAATTGGCAGCTTCGATTAATTGAGAAGACGCTCTGGATGGAGCGCCGACTTCCGGAGTTTCCGGATGGTATCTAGGAGTCGCACAAGTGCAGCAAGAGAGGGAGGATGAGAGCAAAATGCTTAGGTGCCCGCTTTGAAGGGAGTTCAAAGCCCCTTCATTATGAAACTAAGGGTATTTACGGGTTGACTTCTCGCATAACGGCGCCGAGAAGTAGTCGACGAAGGTCAACCATGATGGGAATCCACTCCTGAGAACAACAACACCATACCTACGAACAGCGCAATTCAACGCTATACAATATATACGCTTTTGTGTAGTTAGACGGAGTCATTTGCAGTTGCTTTGTTGTTGTTTTAGTTTTTATTTTTTTCCTTTTCACGCTGTTTGCGTGCTATTAGATCTCTTTATTTGCACCGAATGGCGTTTTCCACTTTTTAAACTGTTCTTGCTATGTTACTGTTCTTGAGCAAACATTTACCAATGCAATAATTCTTTAAAATGTTTGTCTTGTAGAAAGCTCTTTCTTCATGGGGATCACACACTCGTATTGTATAAGATGTTGATATAGAAGTTTGTAAAATATTTTTAAAATAAATATTACTCACCTTTAAGATTCTTCTTTCAAATATCTCTTTAATAACATCACTCAAAACTATTCAGTATTTAATTTTAGTTTTTTGAGTTTAAAATACAAGACTTTTAAACTGATTAATATTTCTTAATCACCACATAACAGTTGCTAAGATTCTGAACATCACGTTATATAAACAAATGAAATTCATTTAAAATTTACATATATTATAAATATACTTGCCCATCAATGCGTAGGACAACAGAAGAAACTTAAACCTTATTTCTTTAAGGCTTCAAAGTCACAGTAGCTACTCTCTGAACTTCAGTCTTAAACAATAAATAATTTCGAACATTGGATCACATTAAACATAAAAAAATTGAGCGACTTTTTTTAAGGAAGGAAAATTGCGGATACGTTTGAGTGAGCGGGTGACCTGATGTCATACAGTAGAGCAGCAGGCTGGTGAAAGAACTGCGATAGCCCCCTACACTCTTGGTTACAGGCTGCCCTCATAAAGCCCGCCACTCCTCGAGACAACCGCCTCTTGGTCACGCTCTGTACCCCGTGTTGCTGCCTGTCGGTTGTCCCGAGAAATAGTACCCGCCTTCACCGAGCGACCTGGTCAGCCAAATGTTACTTTGTCCAGGCTAAATACGGCATTAGCCACAAAGGCGTTCTTTTCTTCCATGCCTGCTGCACCTTCCCTCTCGTCCCTGACGTTGCGTGGGCCGAAAGTACTCGACGACACTTCTTAGGAATTATTCCTCTTTTCATTGAACCAAACAATTGTATTTTATTAAATATTATGACTTTGCGTAGCACAAATAAAAACTGTGAACACAAAATTACCCGACGAAGACACCAAACTAATCAAGTCAACAATATTGCTGAAGAGCTTCAAACTGTTTGATAATCTTGAAGATTCACTTTCTGCGTGAATATTTGGAGTCCTTTTCTAAAAATCTTAATGTAATAAGCGAGAAGTAAGGAGAACGTTTCTACCAAAATATTAAGGAGATGGAGAAGACATTTCAGGGGTGGTGTAACGTAAACACGATGGAAGAATACTGCTGGAAGCTTCATCGATACAGAACACAGAGCATACATGAAGAACTCATAGCTTCACACAGAAGATTGAGTGACACACTTGATTTAAGTTTTTATGTATGAACATTATGTATAATGATTCATGTATCAAACATTTTGAGAAATAGCTTCCAGAAAACGTGTCTTATTTTATACCCCTTAATGTCTTCATAAGGCAAATTTCGAATAACTGAAAACAAAGCGTGAGTAAATGGTACGGGATGGAATAAAATTGAAATTACTTATGAATTCAAAATCCAGAATAAATATACATTTTGTGTACGTTAAAAAAAGTTTATTATGAACCTTAAATTTGCAGTCTTGTGTTATTATACTTCACAAATCAAGTTTAAGATTAGATAACTAATTGTATTAGATAGTTTTATTCTTGATTCCTATATAACTAACTGAATTACTATGAATGCTACTTCAACCTTTATCGGCACATTGACAACTGTTAGAGGCCTCGACATCTAGTTTGTGAAAACGGAATTGCCGTAGATTATCTCATAAAACCGAAATGACAGATATTCCAAGAAATTATGAAACGAAATAAACTAATAATTACATCAAAAAATACAATATGCAATAATGTAATAGAATTTGACTTCTCCCGACTCTTTCTCCTCTCTACCCACTACATTTACCCACTACCATCTTGCTTTATTCCACCACCACCTCCTCCTCATCGATATTCTTATCCTCATTATCCTCCTACAACTCTCATCATCATCATCATCATCATCATCATAACTATCGTCATATTCATTAACATCGTCATCATCGCTGTCCTCGTCTTCCACCTCCTCGTCCTTCCACTCCTCCAACTTTGCCTTTTCCCGATCTTCTTCGTACACTTTAACCTAATGACTAACATTTTGATAAAGTTAATAGAAAATTACACAAATGTAGGAGAGAATCGAGGAGTTTCGTTTAGACATCGGCGTCACCCTCTGCTTAGCTTGCCCAGTAGCTGCGATTGCTCGTCCTGATTCTCTGATTATGCGCGTCACGTGGCCTTCCGCTCCGCCGTCTTACTTCCCCTCGCCTCCATCCCGCCACCTCCTTCTCGCACCCACCCTGCGCCATTCATTCGCTCTCCCAAGCAGCGCCGGCTTCGTCCGCCCTCCAGAGCAGCGAATTAAGAAGGCTGTGCGCCCCAGTTGGAAGCGACGGAGGGGGAAGGGGGCAGCCCAGAGTTGCCTCATTACCACGCGCAGACACGCGCCGCGCTCCTGGAAATGAGGGGCGGGACGGCGGAGGGGAGGTTGGGGAGAGGCGATGCAACATGTAGGAAGTGGACATGGCGGAGGATGGAGAATGGCATTGATACTATTTGTGTTCAAATACAATCTATGCAACATACGGAGTACCGCATGGATAGCATTTGGGACTATTATTATTTTTCATTGTTACTAATCGAATGTAACATAAAATTTAGCTTTACGTTTTGCGGATGAGATGAAACTTTTTACAATTGTTTGATTGATGATACATTATTATCACAGAAAGACTTAGATCGTTTTATCAATGGAGTGTTGAGAGTAATGTAGATGTAAATCCACGTAAATATAAAATAATTAAATTTCCTACCAAAGAAGTACTTTTGGCTGTAATCAGTCGATTAATAAATCAAGTTTAGAAAGAGAAAAAAAAGAGAAAGGGAAGATTTGGGTGTTTTGTTCGGTGAGAAGTTGACTTTTGTACCACACATTGATAATGTTAGGCAACCCTTAAAACGTTTGGAATTAGTTTTTTCGCATCGCACAAGAGTTTAAAAATAATTTCCATTAATTAGTCAAATTTCCTTTAGCGAGAAGCAACATAATATGCATCCACTATTTAGTTTCACTCTCATAAAAACTACATAACCTCAATTGAAAAATCTGAAATTCAATCTCAAATATCTGAGTTTTCTAGCTTTCATATTAAAAATTCTGGTTTTAAAATAGGTTTTAATTATAATTACAAATTGATTTTACACCAATTAAAAACGATATCTTTGCGAAAACAACAAACGTATTTAACTCTGCATTAATATATTAAAAAATTTAATTTGGATTCCCTTGAATTATTGGTTTCCGTCAATTTCCATACCCCAAATTAAACATTAACATACCCCAAATTAAACATCCAAATTATTTTCTGTACCTCATTCTCGCACCAATTTATATTTCAACTTTAGACTGTAGACATTCGGTTAGCATACATTTAGAATTAGAGAGACTTTCAGTGAATCTATGAACGTTTTTTGCAACATAATTAAATATCAATTACCACAAGATATTTAAGCTGCAGATATATTTCAATGATTTAAAATTATAAAGAATAATGTATTACGAAGAAAGTTTATTCTGTCAAGAAATTATTGAGTGAATAAATGAGAATTCCTTCCACCCCACCCCCACATAATACATTATTTTGAATTAGTCACAATTAAGAGCTATTTCCTCTACAATAATATTTGCATAGATGAAAGAAATCAATTTGAATGGAACTTTCCAACTGAAAGTGGGGATCAAGAGAGATCCGGGGGCCTAAGGAGGCGTGACCCTCAGATGCCTCGTTAGTATTCGCAGGCACGCGCTTTGCATATGCAAATGAGCAGGCGGCGATAGAGGCAGTGCAAGCAGGCTGGAATCACATGTGATTCGGGAAAGGTGGAAACGGCATGTCATTATTTTCTTACTCTTGTCAACATAAACAACGATTTCATTATCTACTATGAAATTTAGTTTAAGAGAGTAACTTTGCTTGTTTGTAGTTTCTCGCATAATATTTACGACCTATGTAGAAAGTATTTTAAAGCTGCGAGAAAAAAGGTAATTTTTCGTCAAGAAAAATCGTTTTGCGAGTAACTGATACTTGAAAAATTGGTAAACCTGGTTTCAATATACCGTCAAAGGTGACTCAGGGCATCAGCTGATGACATTACAGGGCCTCTGACAGAGACGTCCTAGGGGTCGAGTCCCGACGGTGACAGGATTTTCGACGTCCTGGAAGTTAGCAGGACCATTTCATCCAATCACAAAACTGCAATGCTCATAATTTGCCGCTTTTTGCCGTTTTTAAGATGTGAAAACAAAAAATTTGCAGCGGGTCATTTTCTCCAAACAATCGGTATTCATGCTAACTTCCAATGAAAGTTAGCAGGACTACACCTATAAATCAGCTAGTAATGCAAATATACACACCAAACTGTATTCCAAATTTGCCACTTTTTATTTCTAAATGATAAGTGAAGAAATCACATTGTTATCTCAACTCTTTAAAAAAATATTAAGAAATAAAGAAAAAATTAGAGATACGTTCCACATGAGAGAGCCGTCAAAAAACTAAAATGAGGTTCTCCGTTAAAAACACACTTAACATCTCATTTTCTACGCCAACATTGTTCAAAAACTAGTGAAAAACATAATCTGTAATAAAAAAACTTTTCGCGGACCGGTTAGTATCAATTATCCGGGTTCTAATCCCAGAAATGTACCCTTTAAAAAAGTTCCGTTCCAAGAAAAGACGCCTTCTCTAGTAAACCACTGGCATTAACAATTCATTCTGCGCGTCGAAATTGGCTGTGGCAAATATATTCATTAATAAAATTCATTGGCTGTGGCAAACCAAGTGGCAAATATATTCATTAATAAAAAAAATTGCCGCGGACCCGTTAGTTTCAATTACCCGCGTTCGAATCCAAGAAATATACCTCTTGGGAAGCCCCTTTCAAGAAAAGACGCGGTGTCTCCTGAACAATTGGCCTCAACAATTCACACTCTGCGCAGAAATCAGCTGTGGGCCAGTGCCAAATATAATCATTAATCAAAAAATATTTTCCTTGGACCGGATAGTTACAGTTATCCGGATTCAAATTCCAAAATATTACCTCTTCAAACGGCCACTTTCAAGAAAAGGGTGCCGTGTCTCCCAAACCATTGACCCTAACAATTCATATTCTGCGCAGAAAGTAGATGTGCGCAAGTGCAAAATATTATCTCAAATCAAAAAATTTGCCACGGGCCGTTTAGTTACAGTTACCCGGGTTCGAATTCCAGAAATGTACCTCTTGGGAAGCCCCTTTCAATGAAAAGGTGCCGTGACTCCTAAACCATTGATCTTATCAAACCATACTCTGCGCTGAAATTAGCTGTACGCCAGTGTTAAATATAATCTGTAATAAAAAAATTTGCTGCGGACCGGTTACTTACAGTTACCCGGGTTCAAATTCCAGAACTGTACCTCTTCGAACGGTCACTTTCAAGGAAGCATTGGCGTATATAATGAGATGTTATGTGTTTTTAAGGGGAACTTCATTTTACTTCTTTGATGGTGCTCTGATATGGAAAATATTTCTATTTTTTCTTTATTTCTTAATATTTTTTGAAAGAGTGGAGATATCAATGTGATTTCTTCAATAATCGTTTAGAAATAAAAAGAAATAGAAATAACTTCCATTGGAAGTTAGCGTGAACACAGATTTTTTGGGTAACTAACCGGTCCGCAGCAAATTGTTTTCACATCTTAAAAACAGCAAAAAAGTGGCAAATTATGAGTATTGCAGTTTTGTAATTGGCTGAAATGGTCCTGCTAACTTCCAGGACGTGGATTTCCGACACCAGCTTGTCAGCTAGGTAGAATTGAAGCTTTTAAAAGGAGAATTCTCGCGGCCGGCTGCCATGATCGACAGTTTTCTGTGGTTCGTCCGATCAACGCCAGGCGAATGCCGGAACAGTACCCTCACAAACGGGCCACGAGTCGCGCATGATCTTTTCCTCCGTCTTCCTCGCTCGTCCTATTCTCACCCCTTACATATTTACACGCACTACACAATCAGGCTTGTCGGAAGGCCAGTCGGGAGCTTAGAGCTCGCCTTTGCTGGGGCCATGCCACGCTGGAGAGAGATACCTGGTTGAGGAAAAAATCAACGCAAGTCGACGTAGGTTGGCGCTGGATCTCAAGAGCTGGGGAGGATCAACGCCACTTCCCGCGATAAAACACACACTACACTTACGGAACTAACAACCTTAACAGTTGACGCGCCCGGATTCATTAATCAATCATTCAAATCATTTCAATAAGCGGTAAATTACCTCCTCGAACACGTTGTGTGGTCAGAATCAAAGTTTTGTGGTCCCTGATATCTAAAAATTATTGTTTTTGGCTTAACATCTGTCCGTCTGTGCCAAGGCTGTCATTTAAATCGTAGGTAGGATTTTCACCAAACTTAATGTTCCTAGAGTGATCTGATTGATGACGCGGCCCCTTGAAATTGAAACGGATTTTCCAATTTTTTAGGGTACTTCCCGTGAAGCCACAACAATTTCAAAATATTCTCAAAATATGCTTCAATTTTTTTTCTTGGATAACCAAAACACACTTATAAAATAGCATACGTCTCATTTTCATGAATTCTTTGAATTTTCGAAAATTGTAAAAGTTCTATACATTTTTGACGTCTTCCTACAACTACAAACATTGAATACATAAATATTGGTGATTAAATATCTTCTTCAAAGTTAGATCTTTAAATTATTTGAAGATTGCAACTGTCTAATAGAGTTTATATTACTATTTTGATCCCATAAAATTGAAGACCGTTATTTTTATTAAAAAATAGTTTATTATCATAACATTTTTTGCCCCACTTTGTACACAGTCTCAACAAAGGTTTTCTGTATTTTTCAAGTAGTGGAAATAAAATTTCACAATTATTCTAAAGGATTCAATATAACACATAACACAAATATAGGTATTATTTTATTATATTTGAAAAGGGGATGAGGCTAGGGTAAATATTATAATTTATGACTCATGTGAGAGGTCGGCGTTAAATTTACAAAGTTTTAATGTCAGACTACTGCACTTGCACATAATTGTAAGTTAAATCTTTATGGACGATACGCGTATAAACATGAATTCACCATACAATACAATATATCGAGTAATTAGGGATTTGCAATCTACAGAAACAGAAATACTTAACTTTGACCCCACTTTCATTACTAGAGTAGTCTCTCAAATCAGGATGTCCAGTGACAAAAAAATCAACATCAATAGTACAAATATGTGGCACAAAATACACTCAAATTCAATCTGCTCGCTATGTAATTTGAATACTGATGAAAGCCTGAAATATTTTTTATGTGAGAGCTCAATATATAAAGGGCTTAGAGTACCATACCACAATCATGTATTATCATTTCCCAATTCTCTCATTTAACTAAACTCTAAAAGAACTAAAACTCTGTACTTTGTTATTTCATCAATTCTGAAATTACGAGCATTTATTGTGTATGAATAGTTCAAGCTATATTCTACAGGCTGTCTCACTTGATACAAGTTGTGTTGTATACATTTGTATGTTCTGTTGTCTCAATTATTTTGTACCTTATTGTGTTACAGTATTTGTTGTGTTATTAATACTGTATCTTGTGCTAACTACCTATTCTATCACAAGTTATTTGTAAAAAAAATTGTTTATGATTGAGCTGTGAATATACACAGCAATTTGTTATAGGATAATCCTGGAAGTAAATTAATAAAATTGAATTGAATACTACACTTGCAATGTTTATATGGCGACCTCCGCCTGGTGCGAGCAATCACGTTTCATCTCGGTGCGAAACTGAACATCGACCCAGCTGGGCGAAGTCCACATCTACTCTAAAGAGATGGGGCTTCTCACATCATACAGTGGTTTGCTACGGAGAAGGGTGAAGCATTCCCCCACAATGGCTTATAGTCCAGATTTGCATTTGACCACAAAGACAATTGTACATACTTACAAGTGGTGATCTCACGGGAAGAATGGTGATAGATGAAGGTTAAAAAAATGTGTAGATAATATTGGAAAATCAACATACACGGTATCATTTTAAATCACAAAAATACACAGTTTGTGAAAGAACAAGAAAAGAAAAAGAGAAAAAACAGAATCACACAAAACTTATGCACTGACCAGAATATATAAATTACTTAAGCACAGTGAAATGTTTGAAATGCCCTTTTCAAAATAACACAGACACTTAAAAAATGTTTATTCTCCCTAAGGATCCTTCCTAAGTTTAACAATACTAGCTACAAAAACACCAATTTCTACTCTTGGAATATTTAAATAAACTACCTCTCACTAATTTCTCTCTCTTTTCAAATAGGAAATGATACAATTGTATTGCTTGTTAAATTAGTTTTGGCTTATTTCACCAACTCTTGCTTTTATAAAGTTAAAATGTGAAAAGAACACACATCAGTTGTAATAATACACTTTTTACCCAATTTACTCCGAAATGTAACACACTCTTATTTTAATAAATGAAATATTTTCAGGAAATTTGCCTTGACTAGAATGTACAAAATTGTAGCTTTTCATTCGCTATTCTCATCAATAAGAATGTTGAATTTTTCTTACTGAAATGTATATACTTTCTTTCTCGAATTCTCCTCTAACCTTGGTTGCAATTTTCTCCCTCCCCTTCTGAGCTATAAATTCTACGCGCCGCGGAGTGCGACCTTGGCGAAGTGGCGGGCACTGTAACGGAATTTTATTCTATCAATAGCGATACCAAAAGAAATATTTTAAGTGAGTCGACTGCAGAGCAACCATATCACGTGGTAGCTGGTCCTGAGATTTTTTACATTTAGCGGGCGCTGGCACCTAATAAAGACCTCTACGTTTTACGGAATATAAGGAAAAGTGGACCTTACTTTGGACATCGAGGGGCGGATGGCGTGGACAACCAGAGTACTCCTTTGGAGGACTCTTGATTGTACCTGATCCGCTCCTCTTCTCGGATGACAGCATACGAGCGTCGTCCTTACCAATTTCGCGTTGCGGAGTTTAATTTTTCCTTACCAATTTCGCGTTGGTTCGGCTTTTTCTCTCGTTGACAGAGTGCAATTCCGATCCAGCCGTGTCCATGGAAATGATCTTCGGGCCACATGTCGTTACAGAAACGTTTGAGGCTCGGTACTCCGGTCACAATCAGGTCTAGTTCATTTCAATTTTATACCATGTCGGTAACCATGTTATGCGGTGGATGGGAGGATGGTATACCAAATATATAATTACTTATAGAGGAAAAGTAAAGAAAAGATAAAAAAGAAAAGGCTGTGGAAGAGAAAACGTAGTATCAACGTAATGCTTCTAAACGTGTCAACATTTTTCACATGCACAACTTGAAAATTTCTAGTCATAATTTCGTGAATAATAAATCACCATGAATACTATTTCAAACATAATAATTACCTTTTGTTAAGAGCCTTCCTGAAGTGATTTTAAAACAGATTGTAACCGATTTCCGTTCATACGTCTTCACTTCTTACGAAAAGGTCCTGTTAATCAAGCTGCTCTAGTCAAATGGGCGATTTATTCTTCAGAATCAGTGAAGTGATGAGTGCACGTCGCTTCGAGGTATCTATTCTTCTACGCTAATCATTTCAATACATTGTTCAATGTTGCCAGCGTCAAACACTGCATAAATCAATAGTCGTCTATCTTGGGATGAAGGGCAAAGTATTTCTCGTAAAAGAATACGTGATCGGTCACAATATATCACGTTCAAACTTTGTCTTTCGTTTCTATATTGATAGAGGACAAAGCAATAGAAGAGTCTCCAGAAAAAATACATTTTATTGGCCTGGGAGTTAACCTCCGGGGCGAAAATAGAATATCAGAGAGTTAACATTTTTCACTCGTGACTTCATTTCATTTTCTTATTCGTATTCTTTAATTTATTCTTGCAGATATCCTTTATCGTTTCTCTTGAAAATTGACCGGCTGTCTTCTGTCATGTCAGCCCTCTCTTGAAAGACAGAGTGGCTTTACATCATACTCTCTTTGGAGAGAGTGTGATAATCATACGAATAAATGCAAGTGAAAACTGTAATTAAGCCGAGCGTCCAAATATGATTCACGTCTTCTAATCATCCAGCAAGGGCGTGATTGATTAAACGCAATCCTTCATTTTTTTATGCCACAGCGGGTTTTTATCGCAGCCGACGTGTCTATTGACGCAGATCACATAAAATGTGATTCATACTCGAATAAATTGTTTTCTAAAATTTGCAACGTCGTCCTCTAGGGACACTCGAAGTGCCCAAGAAAAAAATGTCTTGCACTCTCAATGTATAATTACATCCACTTTACTCTTCCAAATCTCTTACTATACTCTTTCAAGCGTTTCAATCCTTCCTCAATTCCCCCCTCTATCTCCCTTTCAGCTCTCTCAATTGCGCAGGACAGATTATTTGTCTCTCTATAGTTACTATCCGATAATCTCAGTTAAACAACAAAAAATAATTCAAGCAGATCTCCCACAAACTGCGCAGTAGCCCTGGAGCCATCTAACTTCCTCAGAACTCCAGTTTTATCACTAGCTGTGATTCTCCAAATTACCTACCAGATTTATCCCCTCCTAGCAAGCCCCGTTTCTGAAATGTCTCCTGAGGGACGATCAAACGCTGTCGTGTACCACATCAGCGCCACAACGAAGGAATCAAGGTCAATTTATTTAACAGCAAACGTATATGAAAACTAGAATAAATCAATACAAGGGTCGTGATTAGATATTATCCAGCTTCCTTGCAACGGCCACTAGTCGGATTGAACAGAACACATCTTTCTCGAAAATCATTGCGGTTTTCTAGTTAGTCGAAGGTAAGGAAAAAATATGGATAACGTAATAAGTCCAATGCAGAAAGTGTTATTGAAATTCTCAATGTCTGCTATTGAGGAGACTGTGGGGCTCCGGGTGACACTTATACCCTAATCTCCTGATCCACTCCCCTCACCCTAACTCTCTCCCGACCTCTTTCTCTCTCTCCCGACCTCTTTCTCTCTCTCCCGACCTCTTTCTCTCTCTCCCGACCTTTCTCTCTCTCCCGACCTTTCTCTCTCTCCCGACCTTTCTCTCTCTCCCGACCTTTCTCTCTCTCCCGACCTTTCTCTCTCCCCCGACCTCTTTCTCTCTCCCCCGACCTCTTTCTCTCTCCCCCGACCTCTTTCTCTCTCCCCCGACCTCTTTCTCTCTCCCCCGACCTCTTTCTCTCTCCCCCGACCTCTTTCTCTCTCCCCCGACCTTTCTCTCTCCCCCGACCTTTCTCTCTCCCCCGACCTTTCTCTCTCCCCCGACCTTTCTCTCTCTCCCGACCTTTCTCTCTCTCCCGACCTTTCTCTCTCTCCCGACCTTTCTCTCTCTCCCGACCTTTCTCTCTCTCCCGACCTTTCTCTCTCTCCCGACCTTTCTCTCTCTCCCGACCTTTCTCTCTCTCCCGACCTTTCTCTCTCTCCCGACCTTTCTCTCTCTCCCGACCTTTCTCTCTCTCCCGACCTTTCTCTCTCTCCCGACCTTTCTCTCTCCCGACCTTTCTCTCTCTCCCGACCTCTTTCTCTCTCTCCCGACCTCTTTCTCTCTCTCCCGACCTTTCTCTCTCTCCCGACCTTTCTCTCTCTCCCGACCTCTTTCTCTCTCTCCCGACCTCTTTCTCTCTCTCCCGACCTTTCTCTCTCTCCCGGCCTTTCTCTCTCTCCCGGCCTTTCTCTCTCTCCCGGCCTTTCTCTCTCTCCCGGCCTTTCTCTCTCTCCCGGCCTTTCTCTCTCTCCCGGCCTTTCTCTCTCTCCCGGCCTTTCTCTCTCTCCCGGCCTTTCTCTCCCGGCCTTTCTCTCTCTCCTGGCCTTTCTCTCCCGACCTCTTTCTCTCTCTTCCGACCTTTCTCTTTCTCCTGACCTTTTTCTCAATCTTCTGACCTCTTTTGCTCTCTCTCATTCCCTTCTTCTCTCCTTTTTGCTAAACTGATATTGACACTTTAAGCAGTAATATTTCGTTACAGTATGTATTTCGGTTTAGCTATAACGACCGATTAAAACACTTCTTCCAGCAACTGTTCATGGGCTCTGATGGAACACCTGCATTTACATTGAACATTGTTCTTAGATTATAATTATGCAGCTTAAATTCGACATCAGCTATCATTCGACGAATCACATCTTTCGTAGCAAACCTCCGCTTCTGAGATGTCGCTGCGGATTTGTGCCAATCAGATCCTGGATCCTGTCTTGTGCCTCTTTCAGTACCTCGTTCGTATACAGAAGATACATATATTTAACATCAAAGTAAATGGAACACTAATGAATCGATAAAACTTTGATTCATACGGCTCCCGTCATTTCTATTAGAGCCATGCCTAATCGAAGGCAAATCCTTTCTTGTTGTATGTGAGTGAGTCCTGGATGTGGATTACGTAAAAGGTAAATGGAGTTTCGCTGAAATTCCCCCAGCGTGCTTCTAGGAACACTCTAGAGACACTCAAGGAACTTCCGTCCTACTTCCGTTTTATAATCAATTGTCAAGTAAACAAAGCAGCAGCCATTGTCCTGCGAATCACCTCGCTCGCAGCTCGTCTCCGCGTCTGGGAAGTCGCCGGGGGCGGCGCGGCGCGCGCTAATCAGACGATGTCTTGTGCCTCGTCAGCGCCTCCTCGGCGCTCCCAGTCAGTCACCTGGCCCGGTAATGAAATCCGAACCTCGTGCGCGGGGGCGGGGCTGGGGCTGAGGCGGGGGTGGGGGCGGGGCCGGCAGCCATTGTTCTGCCGGGGCGGCGGCGGAGCGGAGCGGCGCCCCGGGCGAGACGTAGCCGCCGCCGCCGCCGCCGCCGCCGCCGCCGCCGCCGCCCTGCCTGCCGCCCGGGCGATACGAAACTGCTCCCCGAACGTTCCGCAGTGGGTGGCATGTCCCCGAAATAAAGCACGAATTTTAATGAATTACCGGCAAAGGTGGCACAGGGCATTAACTGATATCACAGCATGCCTCGACTAGCTAGATAGCTAGGTCGAATTCAGCCGCTGTCCGGAAGAGAATTATAGCGGCCGGCTGCTTCGATCGGTATTTTTCCGTAGTTTGTCCGCTCAACATCAGGCGAATGCCGGAGCAGTTCCCTAACAAAGAAGCCACGAACCTCACGCGATCTTTCCTTCCCTTTCCTTGTCCTATCCTCCTCTTACTTACACACATTTACACTGACTTGAACTACACTATCACAGAAGCCGGGTACCAGTCGAGAGCTTAGAACTTGTCCCGGCTGGAGCAGTGCCCCGTTGGTGCTACGTACCTGGCTGGGGCAAAATCAACGCCGGATCTCGCCATTCAGCCAGGAAGATCACCTCCACCTTCCGCGATGAAAAATGCACTACATTTACGAGACTAAAAGCTTTAGCAGTTCAATGAATTTCATTTCAGCTCAATGGATTTCAGATCAATTCAATGAATTTAAAACACTAGTAGTTTCTGCGTTCACACTCACAGACAACTCAATCACAAGCTTCCTTGTTTTCTTGACAATGATTCCATGAATTGTTTATTCCTTCCAAAAATTGAAATTTGTTTTTCACGGAGCCAGTAGAATTCTATATATATATTCGCTATTATGCATTACGTTGTTATCAGGTGACAACGGGTGCGCAAACACATATTTTGGTGCTGTATACTGAGTTGTTGCATATCTTTATATATAAATTATTTAAGCCGGTAAAATCACGCAAACTAGTGTTCGGCGGGCCATGTTCTCAATTAGACAAAGGGATTTTTTATGTCTACCGAAGAGCTGTGAATGGGTATTTGCCTAACAATCAGGAGCAAACGTAACATGTATAACTTCGTTATATGAAAATGTCCACAATATTTCCCATTGGCAAAAGTAATAATTTTCTACCCATCCACATGCAATAGATATATGTAACATTTATTCTGAGATATTCTTTATCAGCCATATATTTCGACAGGAAGAGACAAATCTTCAATTAAGATGCGGAAATGAAATATATTGTAAGTCTTAATTTATCATGTTCTAAAAAAAAGAATCGTAATAATAGGCCGTGACATCAACAATATAACAGGATTTGGTACGCAGGACGGTTGTTGATTAATCGTATGCTTGTATCAAAGTCATTGTAATAGAATACATGAAGTGAGAAGGAGAAAAGATTTTGAATTAATATTCCTGCTAATGAATATTATCTCGATGATAGTTTTACACACTTAAAACAAAAATACACGTACGAAAGTATACAAATTCTTGATGGACGCAAACGTCGTGTCGACTCATCGTTATGATGAAGTGATGACCAGATCCCCCGTCCCTGCGCCATCCATTCCTCATAATAGACATCGGCAGTCCTCTGCACGATGTCAGGACAGAGTCCAACCTATTCGGGAAAAGATAAACAGGAGTCAGGGAGAAATAGATAAACAGAAAGAAAGAGAACTCGAGAGAGAGACAGAACAAAGAGAGTCATAAAGTGAAAGAGAAAGCCAGAGAGAGTGAGAGAGAGAAACAAAGAAAGTCGGAGAGTGAAAGAGAAAGCCAGAGAGAGTGAGAGAGAGAAACAAAGAGTCGAAGAGTGAAAGAGAAAGCCAAAGAGAGTGAGAAGAGCAATACAGTGAGAAGAGCGACTGAAAAAAATTCCAAGAGTTGATAGAGAAATAGTGTGTCAAACGAATAGAGGCAAATAGTGACAAACTGAGTCAGAGCGACGTAATGATGAAGCAAGGAAGAGAGAGCTTAGAGAGATTTGCGACTCCGTAGTCCGCTTTTCCGCTTCGCCCACTGCGCTCCGCGCCGCCTGCCACCCGCGAGATACGAAACTGCTCCCGAACGCCCTCAATGGGGCAACTCGTAGCTGCGCGCGCGACATAAAGGGCCCCGCGCGCCCCGCCCCAGATGAATTATGAAGCGAGTTACCTGCATTCGCCTCCGATGAGAGGCGCTGGAAACACACATCACGGCCGCGCACTCACGCGTGTCTCACTGAAATTGAGAGGGTCGTTAATGAAACGGCGTATTTACTCGCGTATAAAACCCCTTCATGTAGTAGGACCTCTCTTATATTCGCGAATGCAAGAAATGAAATTAAAAAGTGTTTTGCGCTTCGACGTGAAGATGCAAGAAATGATGGACAGATCAACCGACGGACCGCGCCATACCGGCAGCCAGACCGACAGACTGATCGACCCAAAGTCCGACAGGCCTACAAGCGTACAATCCAACAAGCTACCACCCTACCAAACCGGCTGACAAATCGTCACAAAGTATACCTGTATAAAATCCCCAGCAGTTCGCCGATTCTTTGGGAAACAAGCAAACACACAAAATTTAACACTGTAACCAAAGAACAGCAGGTCGTTAAAGGTAAAAAATTCCCAAATATCGGCCATTTTTCATCGTTTTTGATGTTTTACATGTTGACGGTCACAATTATCAATTTTAAAATTATCTAACCCAATGTAAAGATTTTACGCATAACCATTCCTTAAAAAATGCTTTAAAACAGCAATGATAAAAATCAGGGTCATTTCGTGAAGTGAGCACAGTTCACTTATTGGAGATCTGTGATTTATTTTGTGATCATTTGGGGCCGGTGATCTTTGAAAACATCGATGCTACTACAAATGCAATAACGGAGATGCATAAATTCTTTCATTTAAATTCCCTAAGTGTAAAAGTTCAGAGCTTATAAAGTGGAACCCCCAAGTTAAACCAATGATGAACTTGTGAGGAATCGTAGACAAGCAGCGCTTCAACGGCGACTAGTGTAACTTTTAACTGTAATACTAGCAATGGGCGATATAGCTGCCCAACTGAGGAACCAATGAATTGAGAGCCGAGGAACTGAAAGAACGACGAACTAAGGGACCGACGAACTGAAGGACCGACTGAGAGAACTTAGATCGAACTGAGATACCAACGAACTGAAGAACCGATGAACTGAGAGACCGACAAACTGAGGGACAGATTAATTGAGACCCCGATGAATTGAGGGTCTGACGAAAAGAGGGACCGACGAACCGAGTTACCGACGAACTGAGGGATTGACGAACTGAGGGACCGACGAACTGAGGGACCGACGAACTGAGGGACCGACGAACTGAGGGACCGACGAACTGAGGGACCGACGAACTGTGCGACCGACGAACTGTGCGACCGACGAACTGTGCGACCGACGAACTGTGCGACCGACGAACTGTGCGACCGACGACTGTGCGACCGACGAACTGTGCGACCGACGAACTGTGCGACCGACGAACTGTGCGACCGACGAACTGTGCGACCGACGAACTGTGCGACCGACGAACTGTGCGACCGACGAACTGTGCGACCGACGAACTGTGCGACCGAACGAACTGTGCGACCGACGAACTGTGCGACCGACGAACTGTGCGACCGACGAACTGTGCGACCGACGAACTGTGCGACCGACGAACTGTGCGACCGACGAACTGTGCGACCGACGAACTGTGCGACCGACGAAACTGTGCGACCGACGAACTGTGCGACCGACGAACTGTGCGACCGACGAACTGTGCGACCGACGAACTGTGCGACCGACGAACTGTGCGACCGACGAACTGTGCGACCGACGAACTGTGCGACCGACGAACTGTGCGACCGACGAACTGTGCGACCGACGAACTGTGCGACCGACGAACTGTGCGACCGACGAACTGTGCGACCGACGAACTGTGCGACCGACGAACTGTGCGACCGACGAACTGTGCGACCGACGAACTGTGCGACCGACGAACTGTGCGACCGACGAACTGTGCGACCGACGAACTGTGCGACCGACGAACTGTGCGACCGACGAACTGTGCGACCGACGAACTGTGCGACCGACGAACTGTGCGACCGACGAACTGTGCGACCGACGAACTGTGCGACCGACGAACTGTGCGACCGACGAACTGTGCGACCGACGAACTGTGCGACCGACGAACTGTGCGACCGACGAACTGTGCGACCGACGAACTGAGGACCGACGAACAGGGGACCGACGAAAAGGGGACCGACGAAAAGGGGACCGACGAAAAGGGGACCGACGAAAAGGGGACCGACGAACTGGGGACCGACGAGCTGTGGGACAACGAAGTAAGGGTTCGAAGAAGTGAGGGACCGATGAAATGAAAAATTGAGGAGAGACACAGATCAACTGATGAATAGATATGTTCCAAGTAAAATTATTTTCAGAGAATAAGAGTTCGTCAAAAGGTGTTTCAGTGCCACGTTTTTCTTGAAGATCTAGCTCAACATTCACTGTGTTGCACCGAAAGAGTAACTTTTCTCTACATCGACAGATACTAAAGATACTTTCCACACCTTTATTGGAAAACCACAATTGAGATAGTGATTTTGTACAATAAGCTATTAAAGAAATGTATTATTATCAAAACATTATTATAAAAATTCGTTTCTAAATATCAGTTGTGAATCAGTGTAGTACAGTTAAAAATAATTTTCACTATTATTTCAAAAATTATTACCATGAACTATTTTCATCATTACCTACAATTATTATCAAAAATCTAATTTATAGATATTCACGACGAATCCCTTTCCATCTCCCCTGCCGTGAATAAACCCATTCGCCATTGTTTCAATCAATGGGAGGCGTTGAGAACCTAAAAATGCAGTCATGATTTTCGTAACTCGCGGAAAGGGTTTGTGATGCGCGCGCAGTGTCTACTCGCTGCGACGCAACGCAGCGCAGCCCAAGCCCCTCCAGGGCGTGGGCGTGGGCGAGGCCGCAGGGCGCGCGCGAGAGGCGCCGAGGGCTCTCCGCCTGTCCGTCCGTCCGGGAGGTGCGCCGTCAGCGTCCGCCTCCATTTGCCTAAATCAACGCCCGCCTCGCACCAGTCATCTCCATGCCCCGACCCGCCCGCCCACGCCACGCCACGCCACCCGTCACTGCTCGGCCCGCTCTTTCCCGCCCCACTACTGTCTCCGCACTCGTCCCCACCAAGGTCCGCCCCTCCCTCGCACAACGTGGCTCCGTTTCCGCTCCCGTCCATGACACCGGTCCCCCATCGCCTCTTCCTCTCCAACACCTCCTCGTCCCCTACGCCGTCCCCATGCCCAATCACGTCCAAGTTCCTTCTCCACCTCTTTCGATACCGTCCTTGCCTCGTTACTTTGCCACTCCGTCCCTCCTCACCCTCTTCTAAGCCCCTCCGTTCTTACTTCTGCCCTGCCCCGTCTCTATCGTTGTCCTAGTTCTCACTTTTGTCCCCGAACTGGCCCCAGCCCCATTAGCCCTTGCCTCCCCTCCCGTCCCAGATACCGCCCCCATCCGCGTCTCCGCTGACATTCTCGTCTCTATATATGTCCCTGTACCGTTCCTATCCATCCCCACCCCGTTCCCACCTCATCCCCGTCTCGCACCGCCTCGTACCCGCCTCATAACGCATCGCACCCGCCTCGTACACGTCTTGTACATGCCTTCAACTCACCTCGATCCCGTTCTTATATGTCCCCGCCCCTATCTCCATAACTATCACCTCCCTCGCCCCAATTACGTTCGTACCTCTCCCCATCCCGACACTCCCCATCTCAAGTCCCCGCTTACGCTGCCTCCCTGGACTTCGCACTACAACTTACTCTGCTCTCCGCCAGCCCTGCCTCGCCTCCGTCGCCACTGCTTTTCTTGTCCCGCCTCGCCCCACCTCGCCCCGCATCTCCCCGCCCCGCCCCGCCCTTCCCTGCTCAACTGCGCTCCATCAACACCGTCCCCCTCACTCCTCGTCGCTCCCACCCCGCCCCCACCCCTGGACTCTGCACCGCGTCCACCGCCGGTGACATCGCGTCGCCCGTGCGTCGCGGTGAAAAATGTTCCTGCCATCAGACGGACTGCAGGCTGACGGCTCGGGAGGAGAGGGCTTTTCATTCTAAACCATGATATTCCTGTTACTAGAATATTCAAAAAATAAATAATATCTATAATGATACTCTTTCCTACCTTATTTGTAGTATATTATACAATTCCTAGAATTTCATGCATTATTGTTACATCACTCACACCTGTTTTTTTAAGAACTTTTGAAAGTAAAATCAATTTTGTTTGTTATTTTTAGGACCATCACGTCATTTACAGTCACATACGGATCGTTGTCTACTATGTTAACTAGCAGCCACGAGGAAGTAAAACACTGTTTTTAAGTGTTTGAAAATTAGACACCTTCACAATATTGATCTTTTTATCTACTACATTATACAACATACGAGAAAACTAAATGTTAGTAATTATCCACAAAACCATTAGGAAATTATTATCTGATGCTATTCTTAATGACCTAAGAATAAAGGATCACAGAAAATATGAATCCAGTCTCCATAATATCACAATCAGCAATTTAAACACATTAGCGTTCAAAACACGCAACGCAGGGAATGTTAGTGTTTTGTCAGAAGCTTCAACTCTGCGATAACGTTCTGTTGGAACTGACACATGCAGACAGACATTTGCGTGGGAATACGATAACGTTTGTTTACAAATGGGTTAACTTAAACAACGTATTCTGGAGTCTAGAGAAACGCGCGTTTGCAGTTCAATACTTTTTACACCGCTATACCTGTTTTCAAAAGAAATCAAATATTAAATTTTCATTATTTTGACCATGCGAGTTTCGCCTCGCCATGCAACCCGCAACACACGTTAGGCATCTGTTTCTCTAGCATATTGATCGTGCGTAACCAATATAGGTGGAATGAACATAACTCAGAAACTACGTCACAGGTTCTTGAAACCTGTTTCAAAAACTCGGGAAAGAGGGTCTTAGATTTTCTTAGAATTTACTTTTTGTAGAGCGTAGTTTACAAATGTAACTTTCCAGTCAATCTATGGCGGATTGCCTCAGTGCCGTGGTTGGGGATGTGAAGAAAGCGACAATGAAGAAACATGGGAGACTCATTTGGAAACAGCCAGTGGCCCTTCTGTAAAAAAATATTGAACTTTCATAACAAAATTCAAATGAAGAGGGGTTAAATACTTGGAATGACAAAGGCAATTGTGTTTTTAATAATTATTCATTTAATTAGTAAATAGGAATTTTGTAACACAAACAAAACATTCTACCTTCAATTCCTTAGTATAACGGCCGTGCTCTTAAATGAATCTAGGGGTAACCCGTCAAAAATTACAAGAAAACAAACTATCCCATTAATAACGAATTCAAATAACATAACATCCACAATAGTTAGGATACCTATGTTTCAAAAATTAGATTTTCTGAAGAAAATAAAAAGTATTTTTTCTATACTCATTATTGTAGTTGTTAAAAAACTCCGAAAACTCCTTTTTTTATTTTTATACGTGCAGAAAATACAAATAAAATCGTACTTGCACTATTTTACATGCGTTCTTTAAAACTTTATCAAAAAAATTGAAAGGATTTTCGAAAAAAAATTGAAAATGTTCTTGAACTTTTTACGTAAAATCCATCCCAAAATTAAAATATTCGTTTCAAATTCAAGGAGCCGCGACATCGGTCACATCGATTCGAAAATATCAATTTTAGTGAAAATCCTGATTATGGATAGCTATCAAGAACCCACAAAAGGCGGATTCTGACTTCACAACGTTTTGAAGAAGTTATTTACTATACATAGCAATAAGTATTATCCACTTCTTCGGTATTAGGGGCGCCGCAAACAAAACAAAATTCTGGCGAAAAATAGAGAGTCTTTTCACTGCCGGATTGAATATCTTTCTCTATAGTACGTGTGCAGAATGGGAGAAAATAAACAAGAACCAACAAAACGTGGGTTATGGCTACACCATATGTTAGAATTTTTTTTCAAAATTTAGCAACAGGATTTATTTACTTTTTCTTTACCAGAAACTCGACAATAAGACTTTTTCTGCCGAAAATTCCCTGTATTCCGGCGCAAGATTACGTAACTTTCTCTTCTTATGCGTTTCTACTGCTAAAGTGAGAAAGTAAAAAGTACACTTATTACTGTAATTTTTGTCCTTAGCGGCCACACAAAATCAAGAGAGCTACCAATCGAAATCAATTTAGCGAAACCTATCTAGTATAGCTATATTGTTAAACCCCAAAGAAACTTCAACAACCTGATCTTAGTTTTTCTGGCGTTTTTTCTGGGTTGATTGGTCCCAAGGTTGTTTTGTGAAGAATAAAGGTATTGTTGGGTCAAGAAGGAGGCGTTGAGGAATTTGGCTGGTTGCAATGTCTCTACAAGGTTCGAGGAAGGGTACGTATGATTGATTGATTGATTAGTAATTTCGGTCGCGTCAACTGCTAAAGGTCTATAGTCCCATTAGTGCAGTAGAATTGGCATCGCGGAAGGTAGCGGTATTCTTCCCTTGCTAGCTGGCGAGATCCAGCGCCGACCTACGTCGTCTTGCGGGGACTTTTTCCCCACCAGGTATCTCCCACCAGCGGGACATCGCCCTACCCCGAAACGGGCTCTAACCTCCCGACTGGCCCTCCGACAAGTGTGATAGTAATGTAGTGCATGCTAGTGTGTGTAAGTAAGGGGTGAGGATAGGTGAAAACTACCAATCAGAGCAGCCGTCCGCTCGAGTTCTTTTCTACACTGCCCCCTTGCCCTGGTGAGTGCTCCCCTGAAGCGACGTTGCCCCGCCCGCTGTCGTGCTGGCTCCGCTCCGCAGCGCCACCTGGCGCCGGTGACGTCCCGTGGTGTCGCGTCGCCGGTGAAAAATGTCTCCGCCGCCGTCGCTGCCCCGCCGCCCGTCCTGGTCCTCCGACACCGCGCCGTCGTCGCGCATATTGCCATGTCGCTCCCAGGACAAGCCCACGTCCAGGCTCGAAGGGCGGTTCTGTTTTCTCCCGTTTGATAAATATTCTGTTATGTTTCGGTGCTGGGAGGAGGAGAGACAAGTCGCTTGCTTCTCGAATATTTTTATCGTATCGAATATTTTTATTTGCTAATAATAACAATAATAATAATAATAATATAATGAATTTAATATTTTAATAATAATATTGGCTATTCACATTTTATATTTATCTTATTAGCTGGTTGCAGTGAGGTTTAGCGGTAGTCATTAGTAAGCTGCGTAATTCTGCCTATTTGCCGATTTTTATCCTTCAATTAAAAATGCAGTATTTTAGGTTATTTATTCATTTTGAGGCATTAGGTGTATTAAAATATAATACTACTAATGCCTCAAAATTAATAAGTAACCTAAAATACTGCATTTTTAATTGAAGGATAAAAATCGGCAAACAGGCAAAAGTCCGCACCTTAGTCATTAGTACACAGTTTTATTATAGTACAGCTTTTGGTCAATCGCAGCCAAGTTTGAAAACCAAGCTTGAAAACCAAGTTTGAAAACCAAGTTTTAGAAATCACTGATCATCGTTGTAGTGAATGTTTCGATTAGGTAAATTGGATTTGCATTGGGGGAAAACTAACCAGAGGATGCGATAGAAACTGCAACGGCAGAGCAAAATCCTAGAATGTTGAACGAGATAGAATGAGACGTGGAATAAATAGAAGAAGTCCCACTAATTCAAAAAATGACGTAAATTATTGGTATAATTCTACTCATGTTAGTTTTCATTAGTTGCAAAAACTGTTATACGACTCGATAAATGGGTATTAATACACTTGTATGAAGTTAACTACCCATCCAAGTTTCTCGTTTACGTCGAAATAAACTTCATGTAAGAGCTTCGATACCTATAATTACACATAATCTCATAATGTATTACTGGGTGTTACTATTATCAATTTTCCAGTTAGGAAGAACACATCATATTATATTATACAGGATATTAAAAATAATGACAAAAACAGTATGAATAGAATATATATTTGTAACTATTAGGGGGTCTATGATAATATGATTTTGTCAAGTATGACCTGTTAATTTTTAACAGACTATGCCGTGGCAAAGGTGAGTAAAAACCAAAGTAAAAATAAAGGTAACAATCCAAAGGTGCAGAAGGAGGAGGATAAAAATGAATAAATAAGTAGGAAAAAGAATAAAAACTAGAAAAGAAAGAAAAATACCCTAGACGACTGAGCCGTCGCTCTGCCGTCGCACCTGTTCTGCCTCCTGTCGTCGCGCATATTGCGACGTCGCCTGGACCTCCCTCGCCGCCTGGCCTGGTCTCACCTCGCCACCGATGCACGTGTCTTGTTTGCGCCAGAGTCATAAATATTCTGCTACGTTACAGAATTAAGAAAAGATGGGGAAAATCTAACAATTTTTTGGTTGGTAATACTGGAAGTTTTCGATTCCCACAAATATCCAATCTTTTAAATATCTCATTGAAAAGCATTAAGAATATATATGGTATGCGAGTGCGCAAACTTGAGTATATGGACTATATGGTTGATAAGAGAGTGTACATGTATGAATGAGCTGAACGTGTTGATGAATGTAGTCTGACGGTGATAGATTGTGCTACCTTCGAACCTCTGAAGGGTAGCTCCGTCACGGTATGATGCGTGAGATCCTATTCTTGGAAAAAATAAGCTAATTGACGCCAGCAAAGTTCAATCGCGCGCTCCGTCGAATCAAAGCTTTCGTTAAACACACGGCCAGAAGCTGCCATCTTTGCACAACCAAGATAAAACGAGTCGTGCCAAAGCGATGACCCCGAAAAACTGCGAAACTGACGAGGTTAACTTTAACAGTGCTACCTACTCCGGTTATTACTTAATTCTGTCAGTGTTAATATACTCTAGTCATATGTAATAGCTTATGCATTATTGTGCGAAAAGCAAATTTCGATGTGAACAATGCATTCTATTGTAAGGCCACTAACGTAAGGTTTTCGCCCTCAAAGTCCAGCTTGGATGTTCCTGGGAGTTTCAGCCTCGGTGTTATGAACGGTGGAGTCATGAAACTTACAGCTAATTATACCTTGTGTTACAGTATTTCATTTGTCCCAGCTTAATTTATCCACGATTTTTTTAACAAATATGAATACTTGTAAGTGCAAATGCAATTTATCTCCGTAAATTTTCTTTTGATATATTTTTTGTTTGCTTACGTGTGTGAGTCTCAAAATTAATACAGGTAATTCTACGAAAGATTTGAAGGCTTTGTTTCTATAGAATGCCGCTTCTCCAGTCGATTGGCCAGAAAAGGAACTTTTTCACAAAACTGAATTTAATGCCGTCTTTTTATCTCTTCTTAACAATCAGTGATGACGCAATTATCCTCCAGATAATGCTCAGTGAAAAATTGCTGATGCACATTTCAGTGAAGGAAAGTGAGCGTGAAAAAGTGAGGAAGAGAAGGCAGGAAAAGCCGAAATGTGACGCGCGGAGTCAGCACCCGGAGGATTTTGTAAGGTCAGCGCCTCCTTCGGCTCTCGACTTTCGGTTCTCGGCACTTTGAGTATTTGAACATTCCAGTATAACCTCCTCGAAATGAATCGACTTCAGGCATTTTAGTTCTGATTCGGTCACTGCATTTTTTTCTAACCAGGTACTAAAATATGAGTTAGTCAAATAGGTTTATCATTTGAAGTAACAACTGGAATATGTAAAAATATTGGGCAATTGGTTTTTATTTGCCTTACTAACATCACAACAATATAAAATGATACCATTTTAATATTTATATATTTTTGCATTTCAAGCTACATCAAGGTATGTGGTAATCTGTGACCAAATTATATTATTTCATTAGTTTCTCAATATACATTATAACATAAAAATAATACAAATTGAATTCTTTTAGCAATAATTTAATTTTTTTAAGAATTTTGGGTGAATTAAGTTGTTTTCAAAATCTTCAGATATTTTTAAATATTTTCTTTTCTTTTGAGTATCTTAACATTCCAGTATCACATGACGATTGGTCTGCGGCAGGGCCGTCAGACGAACGAGCACGTGAATGGCCTTCGCAAAGGTTTGAGGCACGCGGCGATATCAACTTAGCGAAGTCACTTGTGTCACAGGCTGGAAGCAGGGGTGAGAAAACTTCGTGCGAATGCGGTGGGATGGTCAAGTACACGGGTTGGTATATCATAGACATTTAATAAATTTACCAACTTTTAAAGGAAATTGACATATAAACAGAAACTGCAGCAATACAACCATTGATAATTACAGCAATGAAATATTAACGCACATTTCTACTTAGTGTTAGAAAATGCAATACATGAAAAGTATTAACACTAATTACAAAGAACTCAAATGGCTATTTTGAAGAAAATATATATAAACCAAAATACATACCAAATCAACATAAGAATTATATAACAATTTCAGAAAAACACTATTATTGAAAGCAAACATTTAAAGAAAATCTATGTTCATATCTTTCGTGTGAAAATACACGTAATACACCACTTCAAAAACTATAGAGTGATGAACATGTATTAAACAAAGTGCATCACCTCCACACGAAATGAAGAGCGCATTCGGAATGAAACTTGCTATACTTCTTGCGTCCCGCCTTGCCTCCCTTCTGTGCATCCGTAACTGAGATATCGGTGCGCGGGCTTCCCTACGCCCGCGGGAAACTGCGTGCACTTGCAAGCGCGCTCCGAGCACGTACGTGCTCCGTTTGACAGCCCTCGTTTACGGGAATTCCGTAAATACAGATATTAGAATTATATTTGCTAAATACTGTCTGTGTCCAACGGTCAGTCAGCAGTGCTTCAATTTGTTTTAATTCTATGTTTATAAAATACCTGCATTGATTACGTATTAACAAACTAAATTTTCTGTTATTTACTCTAGTTTCTGTTATTTAATTTTTTAACAAATTAAAATAACCAGTACAGAATACATTTCTTCCCATAATACGTCATACACAGTATTAAATTGTTTTGTACCTTAAATAAATTATAAATAAAAATTATGCAACTAAATTCTTGACTAGAGTACTTGATATCTGGTGAAAAATGTCCTCACATGAAAAAATTCACAAAACTATCCATATTTATTGCAATAAATAATTAAAGTTTTACGTAAAAAAATCTTTCTCACAATTTTTTGAGTGATGGGTTGTATCGGAGAAAGTTTAATATGCCTACACACGTCTCTGAGAGTCTCGAAATGTCGTTTTAGATATCATTACCGCCGCATTCCAGGTTCTGACAAAACACTAACAGTATCTGCTTTTCTTGCACTACAAGCTGACGTGCTTAGTTCCCGATAGCGGTGTTCCAGAGAATGAATCAATGTTCTCTGATATCCTTATTTCCAAAAGGTTTAAGAATATTGTCTGTTATCTGTTATTTCTCAAGGATGTCATTGAACGACGCTTTTTATTTGTTTATAAACAAAACGTTTATCTTCTGAAATAATCATAAGATATTTTTCAAGAACAGTTAATCTTTCTGGATCAACAAGAAATACGACCTTCACTGAAATAAAATTAGCAAAGGTAGCATCTGTACAAAAGAAAACATGAATTATTTATTTGAATAATACTGAATAACTGTTAATATTTCTCCTAACCACCTAACTTTTATGGTGGTTTTAAATATCTACGTTCACATATTTGTTTTATTGTAAAATCTTCAACAAGTAATGCTGAAAACCCCTAACGTGTATGGACGTAATATCGCATTGTTTTCCTCTTGGACGTCAATCATCGAATCAAAGGAACAATTTCCTGAGGGAGAAAACTGAATTATAGAAGGCGACTGCTTGCCCCGTGCGCGCTTCTACTTTTCCGATAATTGGCCAACAAGCGCGCTCCTGGCGGGCAAAGTGCGCGCCAGAGCGCGCCGTGTAACGGGACAGACGCAATTAATGTTAGATCAGAGTCGTGAGCTTCCAATCCTTCCTGTGTTGAGAGCTTTTCACGCTGATGCGAATTTAGCCGGGAACGTGTCGAAGAGTTGTTTATTGTGACATTGTGACCGTCTAGTGAATCTCATCTAGCCAGTGTGTCTAGTCTCGTCTCTCTCTCTCTCGGCGCTCACACACATACACACACAAAATTTCGATACTCAGGCCAGAGAATGGCGTCAAGATAGAAAACAGTGCAGACTTAATGCTGAAATGTAAATTGTCCATACATTTCACTTTTACTTTCTCATATGCTAGGTGGTATAGTTCTAAAAATCCACATCTTCGGGTCCTTGATACCGGAAACCTTTTTTTTACAAAATGTGTGTCAATGAGTTCATTGTGCATGCAATGTGTTTTCTGAAAACTTATTTATATTAATATATATAATTATATTTATATTATATTAAACTTTCTAACTTAAACCGTTAACAGAATTGTTTCCAAAATGGACATTCCCGAAACGACTTAGCTGCACTGAAGTCACTTCGAATTTGAAGCTGTTATTTTAATTTTTGGTGCTACTTTACATGAAGCAACTACGACATTTTAAATTTCTTAAACATTTTAAAATATTTTTTCAGCTTTAGCTTGAATAGAACAAAATACGCTTATAAAATTGTGCAGATTCGATTTTTAGTAAACCATTTTCATTAGTAAGCTAAATTATATGGCAACAGAGTAGACGAAAACAAACTGAGACAGTGAAAGAGCTTAACTAGAACAGCAGTTAAAAAGCATATTTGGATTCCAGAAAAAATACACATTGGAAAGCCCTAGACACTGACCAATACGACGGTCAATAAATCATCAGAATAATATATCTGATATTTTGTGGTATCTTTGTTTCGGTGAAATGAGAAAAGTTCTAATATTACCTTGTCTAGGAGTCCCTACATAACAAAGTGCCATACTACTGGCTCAATTTACCCTGAGCGTAGGCCACTCGAAACCGCTAGTGGACGATTGGGTTGACGCGGGGAGACTCGGAGGCGATAATGAAGGCGAAACGAAGGAGGACCTAAGGAGGGGGGAGCCAGAAATGAGAAGAGGATGGATGTGGTGGATGAGTAATGGAGAAAGAGCGGAAGTAGATGATATGTAAGATGGCGGTAGAGAAGAGGTGGCAGCGAAAGCAAGAGAGAAGAGGAGCCAAGGAAAGAACCGGGGGTGAGGATGAGAAGATGAAGTGGCGGACACAGGAGACGGGGTAGCCAGGAAAAGAGATGAAGCGGGGAAGAGAAAGAATGCGGAGTCGAGAGTGATGAAGGAGCAAAAATGTAGAAAAGATCAATCTAGTTAGATAGAGGGGAGAAGGAGACGATGTAGAAACTGATAAAGACAGGGAAAATGCAAAAGCCGAAAAAGTGTGAGGGCGGAAAGAAACCGTAAACAGAGCGGTTAGAAGAAAATTTCAGAACAAAACGGGAGTGAGGGGAAATAGATTTGGAGATGAAGCGAAGGCAAGTTGAACAAGAAATAAATAGAATATGTAGAGCCGACGAAGAGAGAGGATACTGGATTCAAAAGACTGCTTTAAACAGGGCGAGAGGGAAAAGACCAGAGAAGAGAGAGCAGTGAGGAAGGAAAACAGGGCCAAGAAGAGAGAGGAGATGAGAAAGAATACAGACAAGACAAGAGACTACAGGCACAGAGGGAAAAGGAGGCAGGAAAGAGGAAGGACATCCGGAAAACAGAGGACACGAGGAAAAGAGAAGACGAGAATGTGGGAGGATTGGATAAAGAGACGAACACGGGGGGGGGGTGCGGAAACCTTGAGAATGCTAAAGACAGTTATCAGAGATAGCGAGAAGCCAACAACGGGAGCGGCCACTTCAGCGAAAGGAGTGCCACAGCGGAGACGGAGCACAGGCGGCAACCCGAGGCCTCAAAGGAAACAATTTGGACGTCGCGCGGGCAGCGAAACGGCGACGCGAGGGCTTGGCGGAGCGGGACGGGGCGGAGTGAAGAGGCGTCCTCCACCCGCGCCCAGCCCTCTCCGCAAGAGGTCTCCACGGAGGGCTGAGCCCTCGCGAGCCCCACGTTAACCGGTTTAGCCCGCGCGCCCTCGCAGGACAAAGCTAGGGCCAAATTTACAAGCGCAATGGAAGCAGGGGAACCCAAGGAAAATCGGATGCGAACCCCATTTATTCACCACAAATTCCATGCGATGTCGGGATTTGAAGCTGGGTAATTTAACCGCTCTAATTTATTGTGTTTTTATAAAAGATTTTGTATGTTGTGTGTATTGTGTTATATGTTCTATTACCTGGTCCATTTCTCATTACGGCGCTCATTCCATATCATGCTTTCTCTTTCTTATTCCTTATCTCCCATCCACGTCATTATCTTTCTTCCTTCCTGCTTTTTCTATACCACTGCCCCATCCTCTCCGGGAATGTGAATGTATAAAATAATGCCTATAAAATTATTCGTGCTTTTAATATATTTAGATATATAATAATATTATACATGTGTGAGATGTGGCTTTTGAAAGTTTTACACATTTACCACATAAAAAATATAAAATTCTTCTTCCCCCACCCCCAAAACTTGTTTCGTATTGGTCAGAATTAAGTGTCAAAGACGACTGGAATAAGCAAGATCTAAACATTTTGGAACAATACCATTACCACACACAGTGAATCCAGAGTTCAATATCTTTCTGAAATGTAATGGCAATATTTTATATTTACCAAGATCTGTATAGATATGCTGAAGGAAAAGAAATGGCTGTGGTAAAGAAATTCTGCTATTCAATAAACTATAAAAACACAACGCACCACGCAGTTATGACCTCAGATTTTTTGTGAAAGGACACACGTGTTGTACGATTGCTACAAACGTTTCTCTCAAACATTTTTCTCAAACATTTCCTTTCCACACTCACAAACCTTTATAATTAAAAACATACTTAGAAATTTAGAAAAGTAACTGCATTAGAATATCTAACACAACATTCATATGTTTTCTCAAGGAAAACAATTTGAATGTTTTCAATAGACAGATTACAATTCACCCAGTAAGGTAATGAACCAATGATGGCTGATAAGCGTCCATTCTATGAATTTTATGATTTTATTTAATGTTCGTACCGCTTAATAATAGCAAGCGATAAAAATCTGGAGCCCAGTAGCTTTCACTTAAAGCAAAAATCACGAAATTTTATTGAGTAGAAAGCTCAAAGTTCTTTCTAAATTAAAATCTAGTGTTTTAAATATAGATTTTTTTGTGGTTTTCTAAATGTCGGAGGTTTCAGTGAAATTTATTCTATATCAGCTAAGAATTTAACCCTTAATCGCGCGCGTCAAACTTTAGAAGATATGTGAGCGCTCGGAGCACGGAGTGCGCCAAGCAGATTTTTTTTCTGCAACTATATTGTGATATTTGTTTTAATTCATGGCACATATCATCATAGTCAATTATTAAAGGCACAGTCAATTCATTACAACCCACTGCATCCTCCTCTTTGTATTCGATCGAACGTTTTGTATTGTGTCAGTTTTCTCTCTCAAAATCACTCCTGGAATACAAAGTTATTGTGTCTCAAAAGAATACGATTTGAATGTACTAGTTTGCGTACAGTAAGTATAATTTTTGAGGGTACTTTACATCAAGCCTCAAAATATTTCCAAATTTCTCAAAAGTAGTATCATTTTTATTAAAATTTGTCCTTCGATAACGTAAAAGACGCTTAAGAGAATGGTGCAGGTCTCATGTTTGTTGAAATCCCAGATTTTTGGAAAATATCTGAAAACTACTGTTAATATTTCAAAACTACAACATTAAAGTTATAGATTTTTGCCTTTGACAAAATCTTTTGTAAAAAATTAGCTCCTTATAAAAGGACATATACATTTTTTTGCAAAAAAAAACTATTAGATTAGAATTTGTGTCTGTAATTTATGAAAATTCGAAATTTTGTCGAAAACCGCTCCAAATTTGGTCTTCAAATTTTTTCCGCGGATAGGAGAAGGGACTCTCAAAAGAATGGCATGGATCTCATTTTCATAGAACTCTGAATTTTCTAACATTGCAAATTTAGAAATAATGCGAGGAAGTATGTGTTTTTACATTACCACTAGTTACACTAACCTGACCTCTTTCACGTCCTGCTGGGAATCGAAGTTCTGCATTTGTCTATTTTTCAATGAACCGGAACTCACGGCCCAGTCTGCGAGATGGAGAAAGCGTGCGAGGGCGGAATTTCGTAGCCGCATGCTTGGAATAGTTGGGCGGCCACAAGGTGAATTTTCTCCTCTACAACCACCGCCCGCTGCAAAATTCAACAGGTTACTTCTCCAGCCGCCTTACAAATGGCGGCCTCGAGTGAACGAAACTATCTCTGACCGCAATATTGGGTTTGAGATATCGGTCTCTTACTCCGAGAAACTGGGAGAAGTATTCAAAAACTGTTTATTGGAAAAGTAAAAGTTGCTGCATTGGGCGAAAGCATTCGTGACCTAAATCTTCTTTTATTGCTTAGAAAATTGATGATCTGCTACGGGAACGTTTATGCCATAATATAAGAACTATTTATGGCATTTTTTGAGTGTTCAGACGTTTCAGTTACATAGAAACTGTTGATCCTAAAAAAATTGGAATGTTAAAAACTAAGTCACAACATAAGAATGCACAAAATTAATCATATACGCAATAAACCGATATTATTACAAACGCAGGAGAACGTGATATGTCGTACACTTATGCATGAGGAGTTGCCTCACAAACATGTGCAAATGTCTCGTGTTCCCCTAAGTTACATGAAATTTCTCATTAGATGTTACTTGAAAAAAGTTATTATTTTTTACTCCTCTACATTCTACATGATTGTAAAATTTTTCCGAGTCCTTCATGTGTCTTTAGAAGATATAGGTGTATGTGCTCTCTTGCATTAAAATATCAAATGAAAAGAACATTATTTAATATTGCAATATCGAAATCTGTGGCTTGAAGCAAGTAGGGTTAACGCCAATATTCGAAGTTTTACACAATGGGTGTTTTTCTTACACCATCGAAATGTCAAAACAATTGTAAGCCAATGTAAATCAATGTGAAATTAGGAGATAGGATCTATTTTATACTTGTACTACTATTTTATACTTAGCCTTTCTTGCATTGAAAGAAGGGGCTTTAAATCACACAACGGCCACACAAACTCTAAATCACAAAAAATTGACATTAGCCCTTCTGCATCAAGCCACAGAATTGTTCCAATAATTCAGGCCTCCAATATTTGAAGAATAATTTTCCCTGAGTTCTATTCATATTGAGTTTTTTCTCTCTTTTGCCAGTCAAGAACTCATTTCCATTGTATTTATGAGTATGACAATTCACCACTTCTTTATTTGTTTCCCAGTTTTAATATTTCATTTTGTATGTTTGCAGAGGGAATTACGCAAGCTATTCTACATATACGTTTTCGTTTTAATCTAAAATTCTATTTTTCAGAATTCTTCATAAAACTTTTATTTATTCTTTTTTATTCCTGTCTGCAATAAGTATTTATGGAAATAATTCTCAAGATCCTACATATTTCTGGAGACAAAATCTGATGAATGACGATGCACAATTGTAATGATTGTTCCCGATGTTGCCAAATGTTGCGGGAGGCGCCATATATTTAGTAGTATTGTACTTTGTCAGTAATATTGCAAACTTTAAAACGTCTATCATATTGCTGTATTATTACACAAGAAGAAAATGTCTAAAAATTAATTTTTTTCTAATATTTCTTGGTTTCGAAATTCAAAAGAATTTCTTTACACTATATGCCTTCATTGAGTGTGGTTAAGAGTTTTGCATTGCATATCCGACCTGGTATAAAACTATTCCTTGAAATGATGGGTCTGGAAAGTTTCATGTGGCTCGAAAATCTTTTTTTGTGTAATGAAGGTACACTTGGTTGTCTTTCATAATCATAGCCACAACTCATGAGAGTTAACACCATAAATCAAAACCGCATAATAACAAAAACAGAAACTACACTGAATGCTATTACTTGGAGATATTTAACTGCACAATATACTCACAAGTGCACCACTAGGAAAAAGAGTAGCTAGTAATCTCAATGACACTTCGCGTGCAAACCTCATCTTCGCCTCTATGAGCTCCTGCAAGAGTGAGAAGGTTGATACAAACGAACACCTGACAACATCACAGCCGTTGTTGCAGATTTGTATGCTACGTAATACTCCAAGTAATACGTCATTTTGACTATAAATAAAAGACAGTCTAGTCATAAAAGACGTCCTTTTCAAATCAATACGTTGTTAAAAAGAAGATTGCTGGTGCTTAACAATTTCGACATTTTGGGGATTAATACGGAAGCAAATCCATATTAACTTTCTAGAAGAAAAAAGTCACTGACACAGTTTCAATAATAATAATGATAATAATAATAACAATAATAATATATTTTTATTATTATTAATAAGATTTTATACTCGTGGAAAGTATTTTCAAACATTACAGGCTTCATCTGAAGATTTTTCCTGACTAAACTGACTGGTACGAGGAGTGAACTCATCACTATTTGAAATACGTTTCCGTAAAAAATAAATTTATTTATTTTGATACTGCAGAGAGATACCAACAGTTTTGAACACTTTAAACTTGTCCGCTAAATATATGCAATTGCGCAGACGCAGGCGCCGACGCCTTCCTTTTTAATTCGCGGGACTGTTTCCAGCCGGCGCCAGTGGAGCGCCTTGTTTTATTTAGACATCCGGAAGGACGGCGTGGGAGCGCGCCCTGCGTTTATTACATTTCTGGCATAGCGCGCGGTCTGCCAGGAGCGGGAGCGCGAACCGCCCCCGTTGCCCTCGGGGGGAGGGCGCCATCTGTCTGACGCGACGCATTCCAGCGCACCCTCCGCGTCGGTCAATGAACGGCCACCGAGAGGGAGAGTCCGCGCGTGCACCGGTAAGGGGCGGGTCAGGGAGCGAGATGGCGGATAACGGTAAGTGGTGGGGAGGGGGGAGGAAGTGAGAGAAGCGGAGGGGATTGATTGATTGATTGATTGATGATTCCGGGGACGTCAACTGTAAAGGTCATTAGTCCGTAGGTGTAGTGCATTTTTTCTCGGGAGGTGGCAGTGATCGTCCCCGCTGGATGATGAGAACCGGTGCCGACCTACCGTCAGCTAGCGGGGTTTTCCCTAATCAGGTATCTCCCATCAGCAGGACACTGTCCCAGCCGGGAAAAGCTCCAAGCTCCCGACTGGTCTCCCGACACGTGTGGTAGTGAAGTGCATGTGAGTGAGTATGTAAGGGATGGGGATAGAACAAGGATGAGGAAAGAAAGATCGTGCGCGGTCCGCGACACGTTTGTTAGGGTACTGGGCTCGCATTCACCTGGAATTGATCGGAGAAACTACGGAAAACTACTACGGATCAGAGAAGCCGGCCACTAAAATTCTCCTCCAGACAGCAACAGAATTCTATCTAGCTAGTGTCAAAAATCCTGCCACATTCTGGACTCAAACCTAGGTCCCCTGGATTAGAGGCACTGCAGTGACATCGGTTGATGCGCTGAGCCTCCCCTCCCGGTGAAGTGGAGGGGAGATGTACGAAGGCAAAGAGTGGAAGAGTGGAAAAGAGAGGCAGGGAGGGGTGGTTTTGGGAACGAGCCATTTAGCGGGTGAAGCGAGGCGGGGAGATGAGGTTGGGGGAAATCGGGGGACAGACCTTGGCAAGAAGAGCGACTGGAATGATGTGCGGGTAGACGAACGGGTTTGATAGGGGGCGGGACGGTAGAAGAGTGAGGAATAGAGTGGAGTGGGGAAAGTAAACTGGGCGGAGCGGAGTGAAGATATGAGGATAGAAGCGAGGAAGCGAGGAATGGAGCGGAGTGAGTTTGGACGCAGGGCGGCTCGGATCTGGGCGAAGAAAAGAGCAGAGAGATGGGAGGTAAGCGTACAGGGGAACGAGAATAGAGGCGGGGACGGGGACTGGGGAGGAGTGTGAGGCGATGCAACTCCGCACAGGTGTTGCACCGTCCACCGGAGATGCGAAGGGGGAGGGCTATGGTAATTTGCAGGCTGTTACTCAACGTGACAAACGTGACTCCACTCCCACCGCCCCTTTGGCCATGAGTACCCTTTATTTTACTTTTTTGCCATACTACGTGCTTACGGAGTTAGAGAAAGAATTATAATGCTGCAGCAGGGTTAGAGAAAGAATTATAATGCTGCAGCGGAAAGTGGAGAATTTTCCTCAGAGAAAACTCGTGTTGTAGGGTTCAATAAAAAGGATCAATATCCTAGATGTAGTAAATCATTTCATCTAACACCATATGTAGTCAGAATTCACGTTTTGTGAGACCTTGGTGCCGAAAAATTCGTTGATGTCAAAACGTTTATTTGTCCATTTAGAGTCAATGCTAGCTCCAAAATCGTTCAGATAATTTCCTTCAAAATTTATATTCCGTGAAAGATCTACACGCCCTAAGAATACGAAACGGGTATTTTCATTTTTAAGGGTAATTTACATTAATTCTCAACCTAGTTTTTGTAAGACGGGAAATCCGTTGTCGTAATACGTAAATATTATCGTTACTAGGAAATAACGTATCTTCAGAAAAATGAGTTTTTGCAAGTCGTACAATTGAAAGCAGGAAAGAATAAAACTAGGAACTAATTTGAACTGAATACCTCTAACAGGATCTAAAAGCATCTGTTTATATCTATTTTTGCTTTGATAAGCATTAGAAGATAAAATGTATAATACATGAAATCTGATTGTATCATATGAATATGTAATACATGTATATCTCCAAAGAAAAATATATTTTCCTAGTCTTAGAATGTAACCCCGTAATTTTACTAATACGGGGTATATATATTTTTATTGTTTATATTAGAAATGGAAAATTTATGGCAATTATAAAGCCATGTGGATAAATAATTACATTTTCGTGACAATCCATATAACCTCAATATATACATAACCTCAAATCCTAAACAATTACGTTAGTTTATTCCTGATATATTTTAATTAACGTGTGAAAAAGTAAACGATTATGTTCCTGCCATTTGGTTCTATAATTATTCTACTTTTCATTATTTCAATTATTATTTTGTATTAGTGTCGAATTCGTGTTTAGTGGTGACGGCGAAAACTACGTAAAGTGTAAGCTACGAAGACATTTGTCGTAGACGACAAAACATGGAGAATGACGGGACCCGTCAATTGAAATCCCGTCATTGGATGCCGGAGCATGCGCAGTACAATTCTCCCCAGGATTGTCGTGTTACGTCTTTCATATTCACGACTTGCAAAAACTCTCGAAATTTGTTGATTCTTTTTACGATAATGCGAAATGGATAATGCGAAAACAAATGTGTTGTTACTGCAGCATTGCAACGGTGGGGTGGGCCAAATGGAAGAGAAGATACTGTAAAAAGGAGGAAAACTATGTGTCAATCTGCGCCTTCGGAATACTAATAAACATAAGAATCGCAAACATGAAATGATAGAAGTGTTGCGACTACGTAACGCTTAGAGCGGCAGATATCCAAGCGTAGGGAAGAGAAGAGCTTGGCAGGGAGGTTCACTCTGAGTAAAGCGGATGGTGAGAAATGTGCTGCGGGTTGCATAGCGGGGCTCGGATTGATACGGGACGGTGGGCGAAGAGGTGTGGATAGAAGGCTGGGATGTGAATTTAGGGATGTAGCGGAGCGATAGCCTTCAGTAACACGAAGTTAAAATGATAGGAACGGCCTATATCACAACGTCACGTTTGCTGGCCAACTTTCACAGCCACCCAGAACATTGATTCTTCTAGTACCTTTTCCTTCTACAGATTTAAGTAATGGCTCACGAGCTTACTGTTGTAGAATGCCTTTCAAGGAAGTTGTCAGCCTTTGTTGGTACGCAGGAGACCTAGGGACTCCACGTCAGAAGCAGTGTAACTTTCAGTGAGTGCCCGTCTCACTTTGCCACTTAGTGTATTGCCCCTCATTGCTCCTCAAAAGAAAGTCCAATGTACAGGGAAACATGTCTGGTCTGTTTAGTGAGTGCGTAAATATTAATGTCCATGATTTGAAAAAAAATAGTGCACAATGAGTGGATCAAATGTACAGTAGTTTTGAGAGTATCTTCGGACCATCAAATTGAAAATGACCATTACTCATCATACGGACAATTTTGTTTAGAATATGGGGAAGAAGATGATAATGAATATAAATTTCTTGAGAATGAATAACCCGAATAAGAAATAACCAAGAATGCAAAATCCTATTACGGAAAGAATAAACAAGTGTGGAAGAGTTTTGAAGAAAAATTTGACTAAAGAAATTTGTCTCAGAATTATAGTATTTGCAGCAGTAACATTTTTGTACTTGATTTTCAGTTTTAAATTTATAGTAGTTTTCATTAATATATTTTTTTAATGTTAAAGTGTTTTTATTATAAAGATAAATTCGTTAAAGTTAAGATCTGCATAACTTTATTTAATCATTACTAATCACATGATATTCTTTCATTAGATAACTAATTAACAAATATATCCTGATTAATGTTTTCTTTAGCCACCATTTATCATAAGTTTCAATGTTCTTCACTTGAAATACAAATCAATACTGTAACATTGAAACATGTTATAAGTCCACGGAACCCCACATCGGTAGCAGTGCGACTGAATTCCCATGTCGGCAGCTAAAAGTTAATGGGTGGCTGGCGAATACCTTCTTTACAGAGAGGAAGGTGCGGTTTGCTTTCATGGTCCATCTCTGTTCATTTCTAAGTTTCATTCTAACAGAAAATATATCCCTGATGGCTACTCCTGGAATATACTATTTTCGGCACTCCTGGAATATACTCTGATTTAAACGAAGTGGCACTTCGAGGGCATGAGCTGGAAAGAGAGGGGAACATTGTCATTCAATCGGGAGCTCCAATACCAAACATTTAAATTGTAACGAAGCTTTGGACGGAGAGACTAGGGATACGACATCGATGCCTATGATTTCAAAACATCGATATTTCTATAGCAAATGTTGATGTTTTAAACATCGATGTAATGCAACCGATGTTTTTTTGTACATAGATGTTTTGTGTTCGATGTTTTTACGTTTTCAATGTTTAGTTCGTGGATGAAAGATGCCCATAACCACAATTTTGTAAAAGTTAAAATAAGAAAAAATAGCTGATGATACCAATATCTGTTTGTATTCGATCAAAACTAACTCGGTTGGTCCTTTCTTCATCTAGTACACTACCATCCCTTGCTCGAGATGATCCTGATGGCCTGGTATTTCCTTCGTCTTTCCTGTATTTTTGCACATGGAGAGACGTTATATATAAATTTGTCTTCAGTTCAGTTTAATTATAAACTAATAACAACGATTAGTGTCATATTAAGTTAAGTGTCAATTAAATTAGTGTCAATTTAATGTTAGAGGTTACTAAACCAACTTTGGTAGATGCATTATTAACATCGATGTCTTGATTTTGAACGTCTATGTTTGGCAACATCAATGATTTCTTGTGCATGTCGCATCACTAGAGAGCTGTGTTGTTGCGGTGGGCGTTGCCTGCGGCGCCTGCGCAGCGCGAGTCGGCATCCCCCAAGGTCCCGCGGCCGCCGCTCGGCCACTTTGTCCCGCGGCGCCCGAAATGAAATTCCTGCCCATCCCCCAGATGGGCTCTCGCTTGGGCGAGTGCGGCCGAGAAGGCGAGAAACTGCGAGGGAACAGGCAAGACGGGCGATCTGGGCCTGCGCTGGCATCCGCGGAAGTGGCGGGTCGCTGGCTAGGTGTCGCAGCTAAGTGAAATGTCAAATCACTGGGGGGAAAGTGCATTACGCTCTATTCGTAGGAAGGGAATGCCACGTTCTTCGAAGTATGTAAAGAGTTTTCTATGAACGTTTTGATGAAAAGACGTTTTCTCTCATTAAACAAAGTAAGTGTTGGCTCACCTCAACCAGAATTTTTTTGACAAATGAATTCAAAGAATAAAAATAAAAATAAAAATTATAGGATTTGAATCTTCTAATGCATAGTTGTCATTTCATAATTATTTATTTAACAAATTCACGAAACCAACTCTATACAACTAACGATGATCAATTAGCTGACAAAATGTAGCATTAACCACGTTTATTAACCTTTCACAACTTAAATTAAAATATTTCACAATTCCTTAAAAATATATTGCTTCCCTCATAACTCAGAAAACAAGTCCCCCAGTCAACAACATTAAGTTAACGATATTAACAACAGGGGCCCATGGCGACCCCTGAATAAAATGCAGTATAACTGAAGGAAAATTTTAAATATTCAATTACTACTGATATACCTATTTAACAATATATTGGAATATTTAACCACAAACTTACATAAAGTTGCCCTTTCTTGAGATATAGTCATAGGCAACAGTTTCTAGGCCAGCGGTCTTTTCCATAGCGACACAAATGGCAACCTGAAACAGTACCAAAGATCCCTCAAAGAATAAAGTTTCCGTGCTCCTCCTAAAGGTGCATTTTATACGTTCTCGTTATGCATGCAAGGACCCGATGCCCGACAAAGGCGAAAGGAATTCATAGTTTCCGGATGCAGAAGCATGTCGCAGTCTCTGTAGCATCTGAGAGGTAGGGGTGTACTGAGAAATGACTGTACTGAGTATTCGTGTTGTGAATGATGACGCCCAAAGTGCATGTGGATGCTTCTGCAATCTATCCAAGTGAGGAAAGCAACAGCTAACTACCTCTCTTCCTCCACTGATTGATATACTTAGTGATTATGGGCGCGTCAACAGCTATGGTCACTAGTCCCGTAAGTATAGAGTATGTTTTTGTCGCTGCTGCTGCTGCTGGTGACGGTTGTGCTAGTAGCGGTGGTGATGGTGGTGGTGGTGGTGGTGCTGGTGGTCTTCTTCCGCTGTATGGCAAGATCCGGCGCCGATCTACGTCAACGTGCGAAGATTTTCCAGCAATCAGGTATCTCCCACTAGTCTGTCACCGCCCAGCCGGGACAATCTCTAACTACCCGGCCGGTTCGACATATGTGTTGCGTAGTGCATGTTAGTGTAAGCGTGTGTAAGTAATGGATGAGGATAGGGCAAGGAAGGGGAAGGAATGATCGCGCGCGGCCCATTTGTTAGAGTACGTTCCGGTATTCGCCTGGTGTTGATCGAAGAACCACGGAAAACTTCCGATCAGAGCAGCCGGTCGCTAGAATTCTCCTCCAGACAGCGTCTGAATTCGACTAGCTATTAAGTAGTGTCGAAAATCTTGTCACCGACGGGACTCCAACATAGGACACCCTGGTCAGAGGAAATGGAGTGACATCAGTTGATAACCTGAGCCTCCTCCCTCAGTAGGAATGGGTATACAGTATTATGCATGTTGTGAATAATATCACCCAAAATACCTGTGAGTGCTTCAGCAATCTATCCAAGGGAGGAAACCAACGGATAAATACCTCTCTTCCTCCATTAGTCTATTACTGTACTGTTTATTTCGACATATAAGGTGGTAGAAGTATCAAAAAACGGCTCCAAAGGTGTCGTCTTCATAGGCAGGTGGTAGTTCGTGAGTCGGCTTATAGGACACATCTTAGCTAAAACCATAAAACCTGGACGAAAATGCAAACCTCGTCGTATCTGAAGGTTGTCTTTTTATACATATACATACATATACATACATACATATACATATATATATACATATATATATACACATATATATACATATATATACATATATATATATATACATATATATATACGGTAAGCCTCATTAGTGTAAATAGTGAAACTCTCTACAGGAGAACTGCAGACCAGAGGAGACACGTTCCTCCTGCAGTGCATGCGTGACGGTTGTGATATGGCATCAAGAGGATGGGGTTACAACGTGCGGGGGCGCCGTCATCAACGTTTCACGGCAGGAGGGGGCAGCGAAGACACGTCCCGGGCACTGGCGCCCAATGGGGAAGGATGGGGGAGGGGAGGGAAGGAGAGCAGATGGGGACAACAGGGTGCGTCCTCAGCAACAATGCCGCAAATGCGATTACAGGTGGCTACAAATAAAATGGAAATTAATTGAAGGACTTATTGAAGGACTTATTACTTATTAGTTGAGATTTTTATAAAGGCACCAAAAACTTTAAAGCGTAGACGTGCGTAGTAATGAATTTATGATTTTCCTCACCTTATAACTTTCAATGTGTTTGGCACTTGCGGAAAGGAAATGTCCCAGTAGATTGCGCCAGTTCTACGGAAGAACGTGGTAAATTATCACGAAATCTGGAATTTTGGACTTGTTTGGTTCTTGTCAGAAACCCCTCAATTACACTCGCTTACCCATGGGAGAACTCTCTTATGTCGAAAACCTCTTCCTTCTCTGTATCGTGAGTGAATGAATGAATTAATATTGACTTCGGGCACATCAACTACTTAGGTCATTATTCCTTAAATGTTACCGTGAGGTGTCGGATTTTTCTCCCCCGCTGGAACGAGGGATTAGACCTACCATTTGTCCTACCATTTGTCATGTTGGGTATTCCGGTTCGAGGTATCGTCCCCAGCGAGGAGAAGCTTTAAGCTTGCGACTGTTTTCTCGACATGTGGTAGTGTAGTGCAGGTAAGTGCAAGTGTGTCTGTTTGTGTAAGGAAAAAGGAGGGGCAAAGGATTAAAAAGGAAAGCATGATCTTAGATCGTTTGTTAAGGTCCATCTCCGGCATTAATTTGATATTGTTTTAAGAAACCACGAGAAAACAGAAAATAGATTAGAGCAACCGGCAGCTAGAATGTGAATCCACTTAGCTGTCCAGCTAATATCGAAAATCCGTTGAAACTCAAACCCTAGGACATCCCAGTCAAAGAAGCTGCAGAGGCAACTGTGTTCGAGCTGATTCACAGCAGTTGGTGTCTCCTCGCAACCGAATGAAGCAAAAAGTTAGTTACTGAAACAGTTTTTAATAGAATTCGAGACTCTGCACGTCTCTGAACTCGAGACAACGCACGCTCCTCCATTACCTTACCTTGGATTGCGGGTATCTCGAAGGGTCGAATCTAAAAATAAAGAAAGTTCTAACTAATCTCATTTTGTACCTGAACATTCCTTAAACCTCAACACTGAGGTTTTAAATCCCTGGGACGTACCATTTTAGAATTATTCATGATCGATGTCAAGAAAATGGCATTTCAAGAGAATGTGTATTGCGAGAATACATTTTTGTCTGTGTATTTTAGTCGCATTTTTACACAACGCCATTTCACGACATAATATTTATGTCGTGAAATGGCCGATTATAAACTGACTGTGAAATTTCTTTTATTTTAACACCTCAATGTTACGATTGGTGGGTCGCAAAATGTATGTATTATAGAAATAATATAAAAATTAAGAAATTATTTGTAATCAGAGAAAACAGTTACCTCACGAGTGTTCAAAAATCCAAACGTTACGAAAATTAACGTTACAAGGAGTTAATACAGATGCTTTACCTATCTCCATGCCTTTTGTTTAATTATATTTCATTTTTAATAATATGCAATTTAATAAACATTCCACGTCTTATGGACACACATTCTAAATGATACGTGGCAATGTCTTAGAAAAGTACTCGCCTGTATGCAAATTCGGTAATTCGATTGATTAAAATTCTCATCAAGGAGGGACGTGGAGAAACTCACATAAATATAAGAATTTAACCCTTTTATGCTCTCTGTTCCAAAAAAGTAACGGTCCACTTCAAGGAACTTTTTATTAACTCAAATTTCTTATGTTATATACCATCAAAGAATATAAACGTCCTCAACGAAACATGGACACGTTTTGGAATTTCTGAATGCTAGATGGTGATTTGGCCGATATCACTAAAGTATTGGATGCTCCTGGCCAGAAGGAATTTGTTACTTGTGCCGGTTTGTAGAACTGTTCAGCTCTTCCCTCAACCTCAAGACTCGGAGGAAACAACAGCCAGCGGACGCAGGCCTTACACAAAACGTTTCTCAAAACTTTGTTGGTTCAGAGGAAAATACTTTTATATTAATACTCTGCCTAATTACTGACAAAAGCGCTTCGTTTCTTGCCATCCTTGTATTTAAAAGCCAAAGTCAATGTTAATAAAAATAACACGGTAGTTGAAAACGACGATCCTTACGCAAATATTTAAAATAAAATGCTATAACAATGATATTTAAATTAAAAAATTCAGAAAAATAAGTTAACAAATTGGTAATTACTTTTTTCATGTCTCGGAATAATGGTACAAATTTTTAGGCCACATAAGCACAAAAGGATTCTAAGATTATTACGTTTGGCCAAAGAATACTTGTTGGAATATTTTAGTCTTCGAAGTTGTGTGACATCTGCTCCTCTTGGTAGGCAACCCATCATGCATAGGTGTTTTGCAGTTCACATTCTAATGCAAAGTAATTTCGTGTAACCGTCAAAGATCAATCCGTTATGAGTTACCAACAAATCAAATATGTCATGTATATCTTCGTTTAATGAAGTTTCTCAGCACCTGTTTTTTGGCAAAAATAATCTTGGACTCTTCTACACGCCCGACAAGTTTGTAACCTTTATTCTGAGACACTCTTAATGTTAAGCAGTTTTTAATGGTTGCGTGCTAAATGCCTAACATGCTGCAGTCCAAAGCGAGCTGACCGTTATATTGGCGTAATTCATTTAAAATTAATTCAATTAATTAGTCCTAAATATTGGCATATGTTCCACTTGTGATCTTCCCCGATGGTCATCGGAGAGGCGTTGATTAGGAGCGCCACCGGACGCGCTGCGATGGAGCGCGCGGTCAGCACGAAACACGTCGGCGGGGGTGGTAGATGGGGGGGGGGCAGGCATGAGGGCCCCAGGGGGGGGGCGTGGGGCCGAAAGGGCTGTCGCGCGGTGATGGACGACGGAGCGGGGGCTCCCCCGGGGCCGCTTGCCTGCTGTCTTGGCCTTTGCTCGCGGTACAGTCCCCTCCGCTAACACAGGAGACCCACGGTCGCCTCCGGCGCCCCGTTCTTGTTTCTCTTAGTGCTCCTTGTCCTCTGGGATAGTCTTCCCCTTTCCACTGAACTCGCCAAAAAGTAGGGAAACTAACTGATAGGTGTTTATGATATTGTGCGTAAAATATAGAGAAATGTTATTCATTGTGGTATTTATGTCTTCTGGAAGTGGAACTTTGGTTATTGAAACCACTAATTTAACCAATCTCTTACTTATCAGACGTAATTTTTTCACATGTCAGATCAAATGCGCTGTTTAGCTCGAACACTTTCCGTATCTAATTTTCATGTTTGGGTTAGAAAATATTCATAGGAGTACTCTGCTTCTCGAGGAGAAAATTAGGCAATCCTATAACTACATTAAATTAATTAAAAACTCCGCACTTATTAAGCACACGTTTAATGAAACAACAATCTTCATCAATGAGAGAAGATATCTTGTGTTCAAGAAGGTGATCGTTGCTGAAGATCCAGCTGACGGTGATTTAGCTATCGGAGGGTCGACACTGGGTCACAGTTGTCAGATGTAATGAAGGGACTGAAAGAACTCTGGTATCACAGATGTTACGAAGGATTCAGTTAAATAATTTAGCGCCGACTTTTACAAAAGTAAGCGTAAGAATGCGATGCGCCAGACTACCCACTCAGTACTCTATTGAGAGATATTTTTCTAATAGTTTCACTAACGAGAAGTGGCTGAATAGGTATTTTTTCTACATTGGGATATAAAATTGAACATCAGGCTAAAGTGAAGGTGAAGTTTCTCCTTGAACCACTTATGTAGTACTGTATTACTTCTCACACTAAACATAACTGAATGGATTTCAATATCGCAACGTATCAGTGGATACTTTTATTTCATCTATAATTGGAAGCATTAATTGGAATACAGATCTGATAGATTAAAGTACTATCTTCCTAGTTTAATAAAATCTATCTTTCAAAAAACAAAATAATCCAAACCGAATATTGTACCAGTCCACATAGGCACTCCATCTAATATAAAAAATCAATGTTCGTTTGTTTGTTTGATCGTATTTTATGCGCAGCAGTACTGTTCATCGGATTGCTATAAAACTTTGTCAACTTATTGCTTACACTTGCGCAAAAAATATAGGCATGGAACAATGGGAATGTGTGTATGTCTGTCACACACAGATGCAAAATGGAGGCGCTGTTGATGATGATTTTATGCGTTATTAACTAAAAGCACCCTCTACAGAAGCTCTACGCAACTCACCGCATCTTAGGTATTAAGCGCATCTAATTATTACTTGAACGTCATCTCGGACAACTAAATCAAGTTTTTCCAATCAGAGTCATAGCGAATGTGTGCCCAAACATGAGAACGTTTTAACAATAGCATACTACTTGACAACAATGTCCAAACCAGGACATAGAACAAACCCATACTCGCGAGAAGTCATCAGTATATTTTCTGTTCCGCTGGTTCCGGGGCGTAGGCGTGAACGAATCGGGCTATGCAGAGGCCCTTAAGCGAGCATAACTTAAATTGTTTACGAAATTCAAAATCTCTTCCCGAGGCTTTCTGAGTTTGAAACGAATATTTTGACTTTTGGGTGGGGGGCACTTTACATGAAGTCAACAACACTTTCAAAATTTTCTAAAAAATTACTTCAAATTTTTGGATTACAGTTTGTACTTGCCTATCACAAAGTATGCTTACAAGAACGGTGCAGGTCTCATTTCCGTTTAAATCCCTGATATTTCGAAAATTGGAAAATTAAAAAAAATCAGCCTACAACTACGATATTGAAGATGGTTCTTTTTCGTAATGAAATCTGTTCAGATAATTTAATAAACTTTTGTTTTTTCAAAGAGACTCAAAATATTTTCTTTAACTTTTTGCCTCACATGTAACAAAGAACAATATAAAAGATGGTGCTAGTCCCATTTTTTACAAATTCTCTGTATTTTTGAAAATTGCTAAAAGGTGGCATCGGCACAGTGCAATATTACAGATAATATATATATTTTGTTTTTCAATGAAATCTTTTCTAAAAACCAGAGCTTTAAAATATATATTTTACACTATTTTAATAACCAAGTACATTTCAGGGAATTCTTGTCTGAAATTAAAGCAAATTATAAGAAAGAACATTTTTTTCAAAAACCTCCCCATTGCTTTTTTCCGCGAACAGAACAAGTGACGTTATAAAAAATGGCGCAGATCTTATCAATTTACTTTCTGAATTTTCGAAAATTGTAAATTTAAAAATAATTCAAGAAAGGATGTGTTGTAACACCAGCAGTTTATAATTATAATTCTCAAACTCAGCTTCGTACATTTATAGCCTAATACAGTGTGTTTCAGTGCAAAGATGATCACAAAACGAAAGGCTCAATTCAATAAATGAATGTTCATGAACAAAGTACCAAACGATCTGTGAGCGTGTGAATGACACAGGTTGTAGAAAGTCAACCAATGATTTGATCACAAACACGAGTTAATTTGATATGATTTCAAACGGGTCAATATATTTTTCTGATTTAAAATATAATAAAATTGTTTATCCTAATTAAAAATAAAAAAGAGAAAAGAGTCAATGGGAAGACAATACAGAGAGGCTGGATAAGAAAGAACGAAAGGGAACGAATGGAATTAGGAGACCAAAGAGAAGAAGAAAGAGACACACGTAGCGGATGGGGAAAAGGGAAGGTTGTAAACTGAAGAGAAATAGAGTCTTTGACGCATCAAACAACAGGATTTATTGATTACTTTGTATTTTCTGTCGCGTTTTCACCTGCTAGGTCCACAAAGATCAAAAGTGTAGAGCATGCTATGACTGAAGGGACTGTTTGACTCCCCAGGGATCCGGCGAGGGTCTCCACGTCAGCTTGCGGGGTATTCCTTTACAGTAATCTCCGTCAGCAGAGCCGGGACAAGGGATAGCGTCCCGATATGCCTGATAGTGAAATAGTCGTATGTGACGTGTAATGGAGGGAACACTCATGAAGAGGTGTAGACCGTGACCTGTCTGTTAAGTTACTGCACCGTCTTTTGCGTAGTATTGATCGTAGATATCACGGAAAACTATCAAACCCAACAGCCGACCCCTAGAATTCTCCTCCATACAGTTTCAAAAGCGACTTCTCTTTCTGACTAATGTCGAATATCCGCCAATACCGGAATTCGAACCCTAGAACCTCCCACTCACTGACACTGCAGTAGAACAGTTGTTTCTCTAAGCCATCTTATTCGGTGGATACAACATCCGAACAAATCGATAGAGCAGTGTGGAAAGAAAAATTCCCCCACTGAGGAATTGGAGAAAACAGAGGCAAAGGGATGTCGCAATAATCGTGGCATCGGCGAAGGAAACGAAGACAAAGAGGGGCTGGACGAAGCAGTGGTAATAGCAGAATCCAATGAGTTGGAGCTGCGGCAAACGGAGGCTGCGAAAGACGCGCCCCTGGCGGCGAAGACGAGATCGCACCGAGTGCAGGCGAAGCAGCGCCGCGACCTTCCCCGCCCTTCCCTCTCCCCCCGCGTAATATCAACTCCAATATTTCAAAGTGGAGGAAATTTATTCGGCAGTCGAGAGATGATGCGGCGCGCTGCCGGTGCTGGCCCATTACTCTACGTCAGCGAGATTTCATGCAGCCGCGCGCCCTTCGCCGCCCCGCCGCTTTCTCCCCGCCCCACTCGCCAACACTCTCCCCTCTCGTTTTTTCCCGCCGTCTCAAGCCTTGCCTTGTTCTCCTTCGCCCCACCTCGTCCTTAAACCCCTTTTTCCCTTCTCTCTCCGTCCCGCCGCCGCTTTCTCCCTGTCACCCCATTTACACCTCTCGTTTTTTCCTTGCCTTCTAATCGCTCCACCTCCTCGGCCTTGTCTCTCCGTCCTCTTATTCTTCTCTCTCCATCCCTCTGCTTTCTTTGCCCATATTTTCTACCCGCGCAATTCCTTTTACCTCTCCTCTTACATCTTACCTTACCTCTTACCCATTCATTTACTATCCTTTACCCCCTCCTCGTCCACCCCACTCGCCGACCACGGCGTCCACACGGACGCCGACCGCTCGGTGACCCGTTTGGCTCCCTGATGCAGTCCGTTCCTTCACCCCGTCTGCTCTCATTCCCGTGGCCTCTCCCCCGTTCAATTACAGGACAGTCGAAGCAGGACACTAGCAAACGGCCCACGAACAGCGCGCGATCTTTCCTTTTTCTTTCTTGTCCTATTCCCACACCTTACTTAAACACATTTACAATTACAAGCACTACACTACCACACGTGTCAGGAGACCGGTCGGGAGTTTAGAGCATGTCCCGGCTGGGGCGGTGCCATTGTGTTGGAAGGTTCCTGGTTGGGGAAATCCTGCTCGCCGACCAGCAGTCGGTGCAGGATCTCGCCATGCAGTGGGGAAAGATCACCGTAATCTCCTCCCCCCAGGGAACATGCACTACGCTTACGGGACTAATGACCTTAGCAGTGATGGCCTCCCTCACAATCTCCGCTCCTCTGACCACTCCCTCTCCCTCGGTCTCTCACCCTTTCCACAGTTCACAGACCCCTCATCCCGTCCACCACCTTTCCCTTCCATCCCTGACACCCTTTCCACTCCCCTCCCCCAAACACTACCTTTTCCGCCCCCCACCCTGCCTCCGCCGCGTGCCGTCGTCGCCAGGCGCCGCTGCCGGAAGGAAATACGGCGCGCCGCGTCCGGGATGATGCGCGGCATAATTGGTTATCGACACCGGCGCGGCGCGGCGAGCGGCGCCCGGGAAGGGTCGCACGTGCAGCGGATGCAGGAGATGAGATGAGGCCGGAGGTGCAGCGGGGAGCCTTTTGACAGTTTCGGGATATCCGGGTTTGTGTTGTTACGTGTCGCTCAAGAGAAATGGCTGGTATTGCGGTGAACTGAGGAAGGTTGTAAGACTTAATTGCATCACGTCGCAACATAATAGTGATTGCATACGCACTGTACCTGTTTTTCGTACTACTGCATTTGTATAAAATATTTAATTGAATTCGATGTTTATTGACATTTTATCAACTTCATTTTCAGTATGAAGTTTGTTGATGCATTTTTGCATGTTGGTAAAAGTATATCCCGCGTCCACTGGCATTCAAATACCAGCCGAAAAGTTTAAATCCAAAAACTTTTTGTGTTATATCATTAGCCTTACTACCTCCCTATGTGAAGACATTATAAAAAATTCTTTACTATTAAATAAATGTAATTCTGTAAAAATGCTGGATCAGATATACATTACACACGCTTTTCTAATACTTGTGGCAAACAAGGCGTTAACAACGAATAGGAAATAAACTTTTTGGATTTTACTTAGAAAAGGTGGTATTAAATCATTCTATTGCGTAGAAGTAGCTGTAAGACAAAGATAATAATAGGTTAGCTCCTACAATGGAAGATGGTATTCGAAATAAGTATACTTCAGTTGGCACAGAGAAGGAGGAAGTCAACCAAGAGCCATTAACAGTTTGGAATGATATCAAGTGACATCTATTTTAAGGTTCACCTGATATAACGGCAAAGATCTTTGAGCGGTGTGAACACTGCCTCAGCCAAAACAAAAATCGGATGGTGAAAATCTTCGGCAAGTCTATGCCATTGACGGAGAATAAAAGAAAATAGAAGAAGAATCTCAATCAATCATTCGAGAAAAATAAATGATATGTTTAAAAGACGCTCAATATTCAACTTTTGTAACAGGAGTAATAACCATCTATTTTGTAATGAAGAAACAGGAATATTTCTCAGTTATCATCTCCGCTAATTAATGTATTAATTCCTCTTCTTTGATATGAAATTTTAGGAGATACTGACTTGACATCAGAGAAATATGGAAATCGTTCATTGAAATCAAACAATGAAGGGAGCACATTTTGTACTAGTGATTCTGCAGCGTATAATACATTCTCGCATTTTATTTCTTTTCTGTCAATTAATAATTATAATATTGCAAATTCTGTACTTCTAAACATTCAGCAATCTTGTGCAGCTCTCATGATGAAACGTTTAAAACGAAGCATATAATGCTTGTTTTCAGAATCTAAAGTTCACCGAGAGCAAGACTTACGAAACCTGAACGTCGGTGTAGGCAACTTTGGGATACGTGCAGTGTCGTTGCGTTCCGTTCCCTACGGTCCGTGATGTGTAATGAGTGGTGCGTAGTGCGTTGTGTGGGGTGCGTTCACTTCATTCTTACCAGTACCAATTCCCAGTTCTCGTTTATTTCGTGTATGGTTAAGAAAAAAAGAAAGAAGTATAGTTTAATAGTTTCAAATATCACGGTGTAATAGAATTATATCATAATACAATAGTAGTTTGACATACACAGTTAAGACGGTCATTTAGCAATTAACAAAGCGTGAAGTGACTTATCACCACTAGTACCCAGATCCCCTAACGAACAGAAGTACACCCACGAATTCGCAGTAGTACCTCTGACCCAACCGCCGCAAGCTCTGTTTGGCCTTGCACTCCAGGAAACTCCCTCCGACCCACAGCCTCTGCACAGCACACCCGGGCTGTGCTAACGAACGCCTGAATAAGTCATCGGCTCTGCCCCGCCCACGTGCGTAATCAGAGACCCATAGCCTTCTCAAGCAGCGCGTTCGGGTCTTTTCATTATTTAGGCGCCGCTGTTGAACAGTCCAACGTTAGGTTTGTGAATCTCTCATGAACTGAACATAATTAGTTCACCTGCTGACGGATATTGTGACAATGAATATCATGAGACTGCAGATTCTTTAGGAAAGAAGGATGTCCATTTTTCAATTTGCTTGCTGTTACTTTTGAAACCGCATCGAGATTCGTTCAGAATTGTAGAAGAAATTAATTTACTATGCGAATTTAAGAGTATAAGCATTAAGAAACACAATGATGGGATGGTATTCGGTTATTTGGCGTCTTTATGTCGCCCAGGCACTGTTCTCTCACGCTTTGATCATTTTGCTTTATCTTAACCAGTTCAGGTTTTGTTCTTACGCGGAGTTCACTAGTTACTACTGTATAAACCGATGACAAACAAAGACTTTTCAGAATATTTTGAGGTCTATATTGAGGTCTGAGGTCTATATCTATACACAACAAGTTATTTGTAGAACTAATATATACTAGTACATCAGAGTTAGCAATAAATAGTTTAACGTGTACAATGATGAACATTTTAAAACACACACAAAGAGAGTGGACAGTCGTTATATAAAATATGTGCTGTATTCATTCTGGGGCAACGAAATTACAAAACAGTAGGTGTGTAAGCACTTCGCCGCGGGAAGGAAGGAATTACTCATACTGGGTGCATAAGGAACATCTATGAAGTTCGTTAATATAAGTAACCATACATTTTAAACAATCATTGTTTCTGATTCATTAGCGTATTCCTTGAATATCGGATATGAATTTGGGCCTTAGATATTTCCTTCTTGCTAATTTTATTGTAACTGTTATTAAACTAGCTGAAATAACGCGGTACTGCCCGGGTATATATTTATCACAATAAATTCGAGACGAAAAGGAATTATTTATATGTTAGTGTAAAATGGAAGTACTTTTATTTACTTTCCCACCTTGCCATGCAATTTCCTTATAATGGGAAGTAATAATATATTGAATTAATGAGCGTGTCCCTTGCTGAGTCCTTTCGCTTCCGATGAATGCTCTTGTAACCCATTTTGTTTGTAATATAGAGTAGAAAAACCGTTCACAATCCTTAGGAAAATAATATATTGAGAGCTTCATTTAATCTTATACCCGTGAAAACGTTCTTGGAGACCGTGCACAACCCCTTAGCATTTACGTCGTCGCAGAAGCGGAAGTGTTCCACGACGGACAGAGGGGGAGGCGATCGCCTTGCGCCTTCCTTCCCCCCCTTGCCCCGCACCTAACGCCGCTCGCCCTGCGCTCGGGCCGCCCGCGCGCCATAAACCTTATTTATGGCCTTTTATTGCGCCCACACGCCATTTATTACCGGCGCGCTAATGACGCGCGAAGAGAGCGAGGCGGGGCGACGCGAGGGAGCGAGGCGATGCGGGCGAGAAAGGGAGAGAGGAGTGGTGAGGCGAGCAGGGAACAGGAGGGGGAAGGACGGGGAGGGGCGACGCGTGTGGCGAGGCGGAGCGAGGCGAGGCGAGGCGTGCGTGGCGCGACGGGGCGAGCGGGCGTGGCGGGGCGGTCGGGGCGGGGCGAGGCGGGCGAGGCGGGGCGAGGCGAGGGCGGGGCGAGGCGGGGCGGGGCAAGGCTGGGCGAGGCGGGGAGAGGCGGGACGAGCAAGGCGAAGCAGGGCGGGACGGGCCGGGGCGAGGCGAGGAGGGGAGAGGAGGGGGTGACGCAAGTGAAGTGGGGAGTGGCGAGGCGGGGAGGAAACGAAGAGGGGAGGGGAGAAGGTGGGGAGGGGGGGAGGCGGGGTAAGGTGAGGCGAGACGGGGCGAGCAAGGCGAAGCGGGACGGGACGGGACGGGGCGAGGCGGGGCGGGGCAGTGTGGGGAGTGTTGGGGTTCAGAGGAGTGGTAGAACAAGCTAAGAGGGCGAGAAAGGAACAGAATAATGGGAACGGGAACAGGCAATGAAAGATGTTTCAGGAGATGAACGAAGAGGAAAAGAAGGGAGATGGAGGGTGAAACGTAGTTCTAAGGGGATGAGAAAAGGAGTAGAGTAATGGGAAGAGTCTGAAGAGTGGGAAGAAGGAGAGAATAACTGATGAAAGGTGGAGGCTAGAAAAGGGGACAGGGAGAGTAAGAAAAGGAGTGGAGGGATGAGGTGGATAAAGAACAGATTTGGAGAAATAATAGAAGGCACGGAAGGGTATAATATGTAGTTAATCGCTGGTATCATTTGTCGACGCCAACTACAACATCAGATTCAAAGGAAACTCCACATTTCAAAACACTTTGTATATTATTACTCTTAAAATATATAACAAGTATATTCATTTACGAATACTATTAAGATGGTAACAAAAGCATGCATGTAACCTATTTAGGAATTATTACATACACATTTGCAATACCACGATGTTCAAACAAAAGTAACGGCCATTCCTTTTGATTCCAATAAGAATTTTCTATTTTTCCTGGATATCTGTCCAACTGTTACGAAGTCGATTGCTGTCAACATGCAGGGATGGGAATGTTTCTCAAAATATCACAAGCATTTCGGGAAATTGCGGCGGAAGGGATGGGTGCGGAAAAGTGTGGGGCGAATCCGCCGAGGAGCAACGAGAGTGCTTGCAAGCAGTGCACGGAACATTCATGGTGTGTATTGTTCGAGTCGGTTTTTGCCCACTAGCGTTGTTCGCTCCTCAGGGAGTCGACTGTAGCAGTCACTAGAGGCGGCACGAATTCAATCGCCCCTCTATTCAACCGAATAAACAGAGTTCGCTCAACAGCACACGAGTAGCGCCCTAGTCATACATAAAGTTCCCAATGGGATACATATTTCAATCATTACCCGAACAGCACCAGCGGCGGTATTGAGCTTCATACAGTGGATTGGTTTCCAAGGAAAGTCGTAGATATTTTACATCGAATCTTTCAATATAGAGCTACACCTACATTCAATTGGTACGATTTACTTACAATCAATAATTTCCTACAATTTACTGGAATTTTGAGAATTTATTAAAAATCATTTTTACTCTCACAAGTTTTTCATAATGACAATTATTCTCATTTGTCAATTTGAGTTATTTACAAATATACTTTATTCTAAAGAAAAGTTATGATAATGTCTACTAGTCTTGCAAATTTGTATTATTGGTACGAGAAAGGAAAGCCACGAAACGGGTTTCCATGTGATCTTTCCATGTGAATTTATGATGTTCAAATAGGCTCTCGCCAAATTTCTTGGATTCTCTTGTTCCTCCTGCCTGTATTTCCATCATTTTCCCTTTACCAAACACCTTAAGATTTTATCGTTTCCATCTACTCTTTTATTTTTCACTGACACTCAATATTTAAGCAATTGAACTGCATCCACACCTAAATAAATAAATAAAATTGGGTAGTTTGAAAAGCCAACTGAACCACCTCTTGAAAAAACATATTGTCTTACGCGAAGTTGTAATTTGCAGCCTTAATCTCAGAGTACTCTGACACTATCCCAAGTTCCTGGTGACGTTCTTGTTTATTAGTTCTTATGTATACCAGAGTAATCTATTAATTTCCGTTAATGTTATTTTAAACCACACACTTCGCATAACTTAAGTGGAATATACACCACCGGTATAGGACCAGAATATGTACCACCGGTATTGCGATGTGTCGGGGACCATCGCAGTCCTCCACCCTTGCGTCACGCCAAATTACCGGACGGCAGGAAAGAACTACGCGCCCTCGAATTAGATACGCCCAGCCGCTCAAAGCCCCCCATAAACTTTCAACTATCAATTATACCCTTTTTTCTGACAATACCGCGATGCGTCGGGTGACCATCGCACCCTCTCACCCCCGCGTCACGCCAAATTACCGGAAGTTGGAAAGGGCCACGCGTCCACCGCGACCCGATTTAGTTCCGCCCAACGGCCCAAGTTCTCCAGAAGCCCCTAACAATAAATCTTACCCTTTGTCCAACAATACTGGATGATCGACAGCCGGAACAACCATTTTAGCGACTTGGCGATCGCACCCGGCTCAATAATCCTCTAAAAGCCTATAAAATCATCACATGCCAAAGCAGAAGGGACACGTGCGCGCTCCTCCGGCCTAACAATGCCGGCCAATGAACAACCAGAAGGCACCGTTGATGAAATAGAAGGTTCGAGAAGTTCAAATCCGACCAATAAAATCACCAGGCAGGAAGCACGTGAGCACTTTGAGATTTTTTCGAAAAAACGAGAGGGACAGACGGGCGAGCGAGGCCAGAGGGAGGACGGGCGACAGACGCTAGAGAGAACGGTCGTGCAGGAGAAGTCGTATGGAGATAGAAACCAACAAGTAAAGTTTTGAGTAGATTAACAGTGGTAGTTAAGAAAGCCACCGAATATTAGTCAGTTAATGAAACCTGCGGTAGAAAGGGAACAGCAGCAGTGGGTAAGGCACACACTGAGCCGACCACTGCGAAACTTGCCCGGTCTTCACGGAATTAATTCCGAATAGCCAAAGTTTGGCTTCGAGCGTCATACGCGGTCCAGGTGTCGTGTGACGGCCTGAGACGCGCGCGAGCATCACGTCGCGACCGCCCGGTCATCCACCGCCGACGTCCCGTGCGCCGGAGTCATCACCCCGGAGGCAATCGGAGGCCAACCTTGCAACGTTCCGGCGTCGCCTCCTGAGGGTCCGACTACACTTCTCCGTCGCTCGGCGAGCAATCCAGTCGCGGTGACATTACCATCTAACATCACAGATTGTAAGTTGTCATCACCATCATTCATTAATCGGCTACTAAAGTGACAATAACCCAGCATCAACCTGAACAGTTTCTCTTCGTTTAATTTTTTGAATAAATTAGTCCCCGCCATTTGGTCGGGTGAACCAATTAATACCATAGCAAAGTGTTATTATTCTAAATCTTAAGAACCACCAAATGCAACCCTTCGACCCAGGGCGCTCACCCCTGAGACGCTCAACGCCGGCGACATTAAGCAGGTAAGTGGGCATGCGCTTGGCGCCCTTATTAAATAAATTCAGCGCGTGTCCCCTCCTGCGACTTGGGACGACTGTCACACCATAAGTGTGTCGGCGCCTCCATTTTGTGAGCAGTTCCATCACAGTATATACAATTCGGAGCTAAATAGCTCAAAAAATTATATTTTGAACTGATGACATTTTGTGTTGCCTTGAAAAATTGTATGTATTTCCTGATGTTCTTGTTGCATGACACCTTTGTACTTATGAAGTTCCATAAATTTATCTCACAACACTCATATTGATAACATCTATATTATGGCAAACGGGTTAATTATAATGAAAATGTGACACGTTTTTAGTTGCATGTATAATTTTAGTTAAAGATATCAACAAGACTAGCCTCAGTTTATATATAAAGCCACGTTTAGATATGATTAGCCAACCTTAACCGATTGTAACACAAGTATAACAAGATCACAGTTAATGTTCCCATTTTATCAAATTCGAAAACTGTATAATTTGGTCAGACATTCTTATCTTGTGAATGACTACAGTGACTCTCTAAAATTTCTTATTGGAGAGACCGTCATTCTGTCAATTCTTTGAAATCTCGTTTTGCCACAGATTTGTAGTGAATAAACAAGACAACGCGTGTGACGTCACGTAGAGCACGGCAACAGTAGTAAACTTCAACATTATCTTTGAATCTCCGAAGCGAATAAATAATTTGTAATGACATTTTAATGATGCAATTTATTTATTATCCTACATTCTTGTTTTCGATAAAATTTACTAACTACTCCTAATATATTGCGACGGAACACGTCGTCTCTGTGCGACGCGCCGGCATCAATCAACCTATGTAGGGTCAGGGCGTTTATACCCCACGAGAAATCTTTCTGGCGTGGGTGTCACCGGTACCGTGCAGCGCTCCTGTCGCCGCTCCGTCACCAGGCCCTGCCGGTTGTTTATTAATTATCTAAGGTATTCTCCCTCCAGGAAATCCTACTTGGTTAGTGATAGGGGGAATCACACAATTCACAAGTGATTTAAAAATTCATTCATTAACCAAAATAAGTCATACACCATTTACCAAGTTACAGCGGGCAAACCACTGCTTTGCCTCGTTCTGGCGTTACACAATACATGCAATTACTTCCTAGAAATGACTTGAGTGATTCACGTTCAATGCCTGACGCGATTATCACTCTTATCAATGCACGAATTAATTACGTAAATCTTGCTTCCAGCTGGAGCTACCTGAATAATACATTAAAACGTTCAGCGCTCTAACCTCACGTTTACTCCTTTTAAACATTTAGATTTCACACTGTTTCCTTTAACATTAATTGTTACTCTGCTTTGTGGTCGGCTAGCAGCGCCTTCCACATTAAATTTAATTTACAAAAACACTTTGACACAAAAGATATCAGCAAACTAGGATTGTTCATAATAGTCTCTCCTGAGTTTATCAGAATGTTCTACCTTTTCATCAATTTATTGAATTTCACGGGTACTCACGCTCGTTCTCCACAGGGCGGTGTAATACCTCTAGTGACCTTCCCTCTCGCGCTCCGGCGGGCGTCGGCTCGCAGACTAGCAGTCGGGGCTGGGCGGGGTTGATGACCTCTCCGATTTCACGGCCGAGCGAAGGGCTGGGCTCCGCGCGTTTGCAGAGTAGCAGCGGCGCCGGCGGCGACCTCGCGATGCAAACGTCGAGTTTCTCCGCAGCGTCTCTCCCCCTCGCAGACTTCCGTGTTTATCGGACCAGCTTCTCGGATGCGAATCAGGTCTTTTTTTCACACACGTGACGATTGTTTGTGAATTCCAGGAATTTGGATGTCGTTATTCTTTGGAGCTGATATTCATTTTGGAGGTTTTCCGGCGGCGGGCGACTCGTTCTCGGCAGCCTGGTCGACAAAGAGGAAGCGGCGTGGGGCGTCTGCTTCCACGCTTTCGATGCCTCGGGAACTATATAAATTCTCTGTCGGGCACAACTTCAGTCTCACAGTCCGATTTTGTTCCTGGCCGGAATTTTCCTCATATACGAACTTCGATTAGTAGCTCACTGAAGAATCTCAGACTCTCTTGAAATCCTACTCGCGTAACTTCACTTCCGCGCACTTTCGAAAGTCTTGCTCCGTTGGAAATTTTTACAAGAATGTTTCTCCCCGCAGATTTTCAGGATGCCCTTTCCCCCCCCCCCCTTGGCGTGACCTGCACCGGCCAATGGCTAGTTTGGGGCTTATCTGCTCTCACATCATTGGCAAACGTCGTTCTGGTCGCGGGTTTTGAAATCAACCGTCGCCTGCGTCACTCTCTGACGTTGACGGCGCGCGGTTTTCAAAATCGCGTTGGTCCTCATTGCGTGCGGTCACAGCATGAATTCCTCATGGGACGACCGCACTTCGTCCGGTTCGACTCAATATGAACAAAGTTACTCACTCGTGTATTATTGTAATTTTAGTTTCAAAGAATTCGATTTTTTTCTAGTTTCAAATCACAAACTTGATACCCTAAATGAATTGTAACAACAGAATCTCGATATCACCAATTTCAATTTAATAAAAGGTGTTCGAATAATATATTTTGACATGATGACGACAGTCACCAAATAAAGTTTAAGGATAATTTGGGGAGAACAAAATCTCTATCAACTTATCTTAATAATTGCCCTTACGTGTGATACATTCACTATCAAATTCCCATTTCAAATTACTTACTGAAACATCTGAAAAATATGTCTTCCTTGTAACGTAAGCTTATCCGAGCCATGGAGATAACAAGGCGATAACTATTCGATACGGCGATAATAATTCGAGACATTCGATACGGCGATAACAATTCGATACATAGACATTTGATTTATCAAGGTTGTGCTTGACATGCTGGATACGTTCTCCCCAGTCTCAGTGCACGGTCTGGTGGAAGCCACAGGCTTTGCCTAGAAACCGCAACACTCAGGATTCCAATTGCTGCGCTTTGCCACTAATGAGATGCTCCTGTGCGGGCATGTTCCATCAGACCGCGCCGCTCCCGGCCACCGCTGCTTATTGAATAAATTTTCTGCGATGTTGTACGACACAACTTCGCCACACAGACCGCTACGTCGCGATTGATTTTCTCTCTTGTGTGTGAAAGCGGTCCCGATTTTAACTCTGATGAAGCTTTTTAAACGGTTTTCAAAATATAGTACTAAGGTGACCAATTTTTTTTGAAACGAAGTGGAAGAACGAAACTATTTGAGAAAAAAAGTGTAACGTAACCAAATGAAACATTTTATTAATTCAAACAAAAATACAGTAATTGGGCTTTCATCCCTTTTAATTATTTAATTAAACGAGTATTTTTCTATTAAATGAATATTTTTGTCGATATCATTTTCTAACAATATATTGGAAATTTCCGAGCCAGAAGTAGGTATCCTTCGTATTAAATTTTAGGTAAGCGCTGCAGCTAGAGTATTAACATTCAATCTTGATTTCTCTTTTCTCAAAAAAAAACGTGAAATAATGAAGCTGAAACTACTGAAAACGGGGAAATTTGCCCGATCTGTCAATACTAATCGCGCCTTCCCGAAATGTACCGTCATGTGAAGTGTAATAGTTCGGAGCGACATCTCTGATTTCAGATTTAACAGAACGATTTAACATATTCGTTTTAAAATATTGAAAAGGAAAACAGGAAGGAGGATACTTTCCGAGGAAGTACAGAACCTACGAAAGGAGGACTTTCCTACCTAAAGGAGGACGATTGGTCACCTTAATAATACAAGTTTTTCTTGTCAAGGAATCGAAAGTAACAGGCGTCTATTCAAACTATAGTGTGACTGGTCACAAATTTCATTAATGAACATCTTAACAAAAAAGATTGAAAATTATAAGAAATCGTATCGTATGTGATTTGGATAAGAAATATTTTGTATCAAATTATCGGAAATCAATGTTGAAATCGTTGGAAGAATTGTTTAAGTGACTTGGATATAAAAAGAAGAAATTTATGAGTACGTGCACGTAAGTCAAAAACTTTTTTGTTGTTTTTTGTCAGTCCACTTTCGTTGTTTGTCATCCGAAATCGAAAATACCTCATTTAGTTGCTGAGCTCACACGTCGGGAACATTTTCAGAACCAGTGCGGATATTTGTGGTGTTCGAAAGTGTTGTTTTCTAAATTTATCTAAACTAGGTATAAATATATATTTAAATCTTAATTTTATTAGTAATTGTATTGTTATGATTAATATACATTTTGTTGCATCTAACATTATTAAGATTTTGTAAGGAAATGGCTCAGAAAATCGAGAATTATTTTCTAAAACAACACCTGTGGGATTACTACGACAGATACATAAATAATGATTATTATTACGCCAAATTTGTGACAATGTAATATTTGTTACAGTATATAAAAATATTTATTTTTCAAGAATAAATTATTCATCAAATTGTTGTCGGAAAGAGAGTTTGAGAGTACCTTTTTTTAAATATCGTAAAAGTAATGCCCCACACGTGCACGGGATTTCATTCGGTGGAACAATACTACAGAGCGTTCAAAAGTCTCTCCGCAGTGCCTATCTCCCCACTCCACCATCCTTTATGTGGAAACTGCAACATCGCAGACTGAATCAGCGACGCGCCTTCGCCCAGATCCGTTACACAACAACAAAGGAGCGTGATGTGAAACTTGAAATGTAGTGAAAAAAGAGCGACAATAAAATAAAAGGCATTTGAAGTAAACAGTATATATTTTACTTTTCATAATTATCTTATTGCATTATGTGTTGAAAATGATGCGTTACCCTTTTACCTTTATTACCGAAAAATATGTTTAAATTTTCTTAAGTTATGGACATTACATACAAAGATATTGAGTCTTTTAATTCCTGTATGGTCTTCGCAATTAAATCGCGTACAGAATCACGATATTGCACAATAGATTTTGGGAATTTCTTCACAAACATTTGTTTCACATCTTCCGTCTACTTATTACTTGCTCGAAACAGATGTTCCGCCAAAAATACACGTTCTTCCAGTGTCAGCATTCTAACAGTTATAATCTGACTCACAACAAAATGTACGGAGTCGAATTGAATGTGACACATGAAGACGAAGAATACGACACGTATTTTTGTTTCAACTACTGCTTGCTTGCAGCGAGTGCCCTTCTGAGAATAACATTCGAATGCGCGCCGTCGTGCTGAAGGAACCCAAAATGTTGCCGTTTCTCCGTAAAGGGTGGTGGGGTGGGGAGAAGGCCACTGCCGAGAGACTTTTTGAACGCTCTGTATATCACTTTAAGAACGTGCATTAGAAATGTTGCATAAAATGTAATTAATGCGGCAGCTTCGAGCTCTTGTTATAAGTTCTTCTTCGAGCTTTTGTTATAAGTTTTAAAATTAATATTTTAGAAATTATTTAAAATCTATTTTAATTTGCGTCCTTTGAGTTAAATTTGAAATGAATATTGTAGATGATTTCGCTTTGCTTAATAAGATGTGAGAATAAAAAGTAATGCATGTGAAACCCGAATAATTTTGATATATATAAAATATTACATTTAATTATTATATTTTTATATCTATATTTATTTTCTTGCTAGGCGGTATCAACAAAGCTAATTGGCAAAATGTGTATCCCATAGGAATTAGCGGTCGTTGCTTGTAACACGTTGTACACTGCACTGATAACAGAAGGGAATAATGACTGCTGCCTTTTCTTTCGCATTAATATAAACTAATAGTTATATTTACGGCTAAAATTCGGCATCGTGCATAGTTGGTATTCACGTATTTTTTCCGTGATTTGCGTAAATTTTGCATACTTTTCGCGCCATTTTGCTTCAATATACGGGTGAGAAGGTACGTGCTGTTTAACACCACTAGTTTTCTAGTGCGGCAGTGAAAGTGCTGACAAATTAATAAGAACGAAAGGGTAATTATAAGTAAATTATAATCAAAAATTTCCGATATCCAGAGACGAGTTAGTAAAACACATAACAGCAGGATAACGTAATGAAACACCACAAAATACTACAATACATCTTGATGTTCATTCAAATCCTTCCGAACACTGGTATTATTTTGGATATAGCCGATACACTAGTAGTTAAACGTCGACACGCCGAAAAAAAAATGTTTATTATGCTTTATTCAATTGGCCGCATGAACTTCCAGGACATTAGCGACTACAATCAAAAGACAAATACGAGTACAAAGTACAACAGAACATAAAATAGCATTTAAAATTAAAGCATAAATACATAACTTGTCGGACTAAGTGTAATACTAGCAAACCCGTGCAAGAACTCTCGTATGGTAAACTCCACACTTTCCCTATCTATTTGTCTATTCATTCCATAGAAAAGTTGTTAATTAAACGTGTTTATTTGTTTAAAAAATGTATAAATGTAACTTCTAATGTATACAGAATATCAAACAAAAATAAGAAGGCAATTAATGTTCAAAACAAGTTTTCAATAAAGGTGTTTTCAGCATTATAGAGAGATGATCTTGGAACAATTCATACTTCTTTAAAAACAACATTTTAGCTTTGAGCATTCCTTGATAGTCACGAAAATAACAGAAAAGGTTTACACTCTTGAGAAAGCAAAGTAAAGTAGTGTGAAAATATTGGATCGGGCAAGTACAACACTACCCTACGCAGAATTATATAACTTTCCTTGATTTGGTATGAGAAACAGAAAGGGTTTTTGAGAGTCAGGATGCCAGCTTGCTAGGGTGCAAATTTGAAAAATTATTTGTATACTAAAAGGTATTGGATTATTTTCTGCGTTCTTACATACCTCAAGAAAAGCAATTCCGAGCCAAAAAATAATCAAACTAATATTTTCACCTTTGAGTACTAAATACCATTTGTCACCATTAGACACAATTTAGTAGGCTACACTTCACTTCGATACATGGGAATGTTGCTCAAACGATGTATGCATATTGAATATCTTAACTAACCAAAACCTTGAGTTGAATATCAAACGGTGTATTTATTCACAAGATGGGTTTGCAGCTGGGCATGGATGTACATATTTCCAGATACCGCCAACATTTAAATCGTGCGTTTGGACGATCGTGGAATACAATATGGTATTTAACGTAACATTGCGACAATATTGGTGCTTAACAAATTCTTTGTTTCTTATAGCTTATTGATAAGGTTAATTTCCTTTACAAATATAAATACATTTTGAATGTGATGTCTGTGGTTAAGTATTTCTGAGAGAGTAAAAGGTAATGCTAATTATTTGCGTATCTCTTTGTAAATGAAACAGAGCAACAAAATTTGTGATATGGAGGAACAAAGTATAAGGGGATATTACAGTGAACATTTCTTAGTTTCTCTCCCCTGGAAATTATAAATACAATCTTGGAGAAGTACTGAACAACACTAACCCACACACTTATCATGCAAACAAGAACGAATAATTACTTCAAAGTTTCTGTGAAAGGAACATTTTTACACAATATCGAGTACTTCAACTACTGTGGATTGATCAAGCATCATTTCTGGACCTACAATTCACAATTTTCTTTACATCACCTGCAATCACATCTCCTTATGTGAATTTCTGAACTAATATTAGTTCTACAGCTCCTAAAGAAATTATTCTACAAATTACCCAATCCTAGACCAGCCATCTTCTCAGAAATCTTGATGTGCACCATATAGAGGGTAATAATTCAACTGAATTTAAACGTATGGTCCTATGCAGACTAATATTACATCTTGATAAGAATGTGCATATTAATTGCTTATCATTCAAGTATAACCCTATAGAATTGAATCACGAAACCTCCATGATGAGCAACAATACATTACTCTATGGAGGTTTCATTTAAAATTTCTAACCATTTTCAATGGATTCAAAAGAAAATATTTTTAACGTATAAACCTAAGGTGGCGTACTCAAAATCAAGAATTTTAGATGCAAGATAATACTGATAATGGGAATGAAATTTGATACAGAATCAACACAATAAACACAAAATAATGAGGAGAAACCAAAACTAAAAATAATTTTTTTAAATCTAAGCGTTTTTTCTTTCTTGTCAAACATCTGACAAATATGACTATCACACATCAGCACTGGCCGTTTGGCACTGGACGGACCACAGTAACTTATATCTAATACCGTCATCAAATATAAAACTACCCATTGGAGAATATTCATTAGTTGGAGCTGATGTCTGCACTGGAGTCTGATTCAGGACTTAATTCTCCAGGAGGTGGTAGCACAGATTTTATTCTTTTACTGGTAAAATTGCCTTTTATTGTTTTGTTTGGAAGTTGTGTGTACTAATTAGTTATCATTTGAATTAGGGTTGATACAACAGATGAGTAATCTACGGCTATGAAGATGCAGTCAAAAGCACTGAAATTTTCTAGAAAGAATTTAAAGTGATAGGAGGTAAGAGGATATTTTCTTTGATTGTTTTCAATAATTTATTTTAGAGGTTTTGTGTTCGTGGTGCTTGAAGATTCAGGAACATGAGAGGACTCATATTGGGGGCGTATTTTGTTTATTTTAGATACACAAATATTGTCATTAGCATATTCCTGTTGATTAATAGGTGCAAATTGGTTATCAGTTGCAAATCGTACCTATGGTATTAGGCCTGATTTTTTCCCGATGACGTGAATGGAGACGGGACGTGACGCGGCAGGGGACGTGGAAGACTATAGGGGAACACGTTTGAAATCTCCCTTTTGGGAGGAGCTTAGTTTCGCGGGCTTCTCCCACCGCTGCTACAGTGCCAGATTAGCTGAACCTACTGCGCGCACGCGATTCGTCGCCCTCCCCCAGCAAGGAGAAGCTATAAGTCATCAATGTCACTGCAGCCTTCACTGTATGACGTCATTGTCGTCCTCTGAGGAACGGCCCCGCAAAGATACGATAATTTAGTCCACTTTTGCTTCCATCGTCATGTCTGTTTTCATATATTCTTTTTCGATTTTCTTAACGTATTCACAACACTTCGTCCATTCATTTGGGCAATATTCAGAAAATAATATTCGGCACACATTTTCTTTAGCTCATAGACGGGTACCGATGCTTTCTTTCGTAACATGATTCTTAATGGAACTCCAAACTAATTCGATGGAATTGAGATCGGGATAGTAAGGGGGGGCTTGATGTTCAGGTGATATTACCTGCAAACGGTTGTCCTAGTGTTAGAAACAAATACACACAATATTACGCCTGTGAACTTCACTTGAAATCAGGCCTACGCTAAGACACTCCACGCTGCACAGCACTCTAAGACGAAAGGAACAGGACTGAGGACCAGGGGCGATGCTTCCTATACATATGTTTTATTTACTGAATTTTAATATATTAAGAGTCAGCGTTTGTGCACAGACAGCTGAAACTGTTTTGATTTGGATGGCTGACACTTTTACTGCTGCACGTAGGGCCCACGAACAAAGCAGACTGTCTATGCGTTCAGACCCCCCTCTCCTCGACCGACCACGCCGCCTGGCGCAAAGAGCGGGTGAGAGAGCAATATTTTCAGGGAAAGTGAGCGGTTGATGGTGGGAGTCACCCCTCCTCGCGCATGTGCACTCGAAGGGAGCTTTCTGTCTTGCCGTTCTGTAGAACGTCTTTTTCCCCAAACTGGCTGGATTGCAGCAATAAAAAATGTTGAAAATGGTATATACATACTGAAACGAATTGTTATCACTCACGTGATAACAATGCGTTCTGACGAATATGAATAATTTGAACTGCGCGGCACCGGCCAGCGCACCATGGAGTCGAGTGCGAGGACCCGGAGTCGGTTCGCGAGAAGCACGACAGCGGCCACGAGGCGACAGTGGCGAATAAAAGTTCATAGAGTACGGACGTGCGAAGGGTGGCGGCAAGTTAATCATCGGATGAAGACGGGTGAAGCGATGCAGACTGTTAATCGGAGAGAGGAATGCCCGTAAGTGTTGCGCCACTGAACTGGGAAGGTGTTGGTTAAGGAAATTGAGTGACGAATGTGGAAGTGCAGTTTAAGGAGTGAAACAAGACGAAGCGGCCATAAGATCGTAGTGGAGTATAGCCTGCATTGAATGATATCCACGTGGTGTGAATGGAATTAGGAGAAGAAACAGAACAGTACATATCCGCAATCGACCTGACTAATGATAAATTAGGTGAACAGTCGACGATAATTACTGCCGAAGTTAAAATCCGCAGGCGAATGCAATAGCAACGTTTTAGAAGCGTTAGAAGCACGACAACTGCCGAGAGTGGGTGAGAGCAGGCCACGGTGGCGGGGGGGCCTCCGGTCTACCGAACGCGGCCGAAGGCAACGAATATCCCCGAAGGGCCCGGCGGCGGACGACGCTTCGACAAGCAGCGGATGAAACAAGCGACTAGGGCGGCAGCACCGGACTCCCTTCCCCTTCTCCGGCTCCCCGGCGGTAAGAAGAGGCCAGAACGCAGCAGTGCGGCGCCCGGCGCCGGCTCGCCAGCGGAGGAGTGAGCGGATGGAGACGCTATTCAGGTTGGAGTGTCACGGGTAGAACGGCGGGAATGGTAGGGAGGGAAAATAGTTAGCCCTTGGAGAGCATTGATTTTGCATCGAGGTTTTTTTTTTCAAATATAGTTAAGCATAGGATAGGGAACAGAATGAATGCTAACGTAAACGTTAAAGGCCACCCATTTGTAAAATAATTATTTGTGTAATAAAAGGGAAATTTTGTTAATCACAGTTTCTAGTGTATGCATGATTAAAGCCGGAGCCCATTCCCCGACAAGAATCCCTGTCCCTTATATCTCTATTTCTCTCTTCTTAATTTTGTGCAGAGTCCATCCACGACTCGTCTCAATACTTATGTATCATATGTTGAATGTATGGATATATGTATGGGTAGTTGCAAAGGATAGTGGAATAAACTTTGTTGTTGTGCAATACATCTCTAACTTTACTCGTTCTGAGACTTCAGTTAGGAACTTATCAAGATGCAGCACTAAGCTATCCTATCCTAACTCAACCTAACCCAATGCACTAACAAAAAGCAATAATACAGAAACATCGAATAGGTAAGGTAAAATTGAGTTACATAAAAATACACAAAATAAATTATGCAGCATATATCGTAAAAGACGTCAACTCACGGACGCTTCAAAATAATTCTGAAAGACATCTATCTGATATTACTTACAATAGACGACATTGTTGCTGTAAATACAAAGTGAACTAGTTGTTGAAATATGTTATCCATGAATATTTCTTATACATAACTCTGACCTTGTCGCCCAGCGCACCCCGTCTCCGGAGTTACTACCATGGGATTGTGGCTTGCAAGCACGCCCTCAGCACTCAAGAAAAGGGAGCCCAACACGTGTACTTCGATTTAAACATAGTGACGCTTTGAGGTCGTGCGCTGGAAGGAGGGGAGACATTGCCATCCAATCAGGAGCTTCAACACCAAAACACCAACTCGTAACAAAATCTTTCCACTGGATGACAGTCCCCCCTCTCCTTTCAGTACGTGACCTTGGGTGACTGTGTTTAATCGGAGTGTATGTACCAGCAACCAAGATCACGAGGCAGCAGCAGGTAGAAGGCCAACGGACAGCGCAATCTCATACTCTTGGACGGAGGGGATGTAAAAGCCAAACAGCTTAGACCTTATTCAATCGTAAACACGAATATACAAATAATTACCCATTTACTCGTAAAAGACTGTTTCCGTAAATTATATTTTTACTTTCCAGGATACATGCGTGTATGCGGAGTGGTATACGGGGGGTTGTGAGATGCTGCGGGGGATCCATTTGAGATTTTGGATGAAGTGCACGTTTTGGAGTCCCCTGATGCCGAGAGGTGTTTTTTCTCGAAACGTCCGTCCATCCGTGAACACGACTACCGCCTGGACCATGCGAGCGATTTTTTCCGGAATGGATGTTCCCCAGTCGAGCTGGTTCATCTCGGGGTGCTGCGGTTTTGAAGGGCTTCCTTCAGGATTTGGGGGTGCTTTGCACGGGGCCCCCCGGAAATTTCCAGGATTTTCTCAAGAACGGCTCCAAGTTTTTTCTTTGAATTTCTTGTGGGAGTGGTGTGGTATGCACTTGTGGCGATGGCACGGCTCCGATTTTCGCGGTGGACTCGAGATTTTCGAAGGTTGCAAAACTGAATATTTTTCCGCGTCTTCCTGCAGGTGCAGGGTTGAGGATAGGGAGTTTTCCTTCAAAAATAATTTGTTTTCCATGGTGAGGTCTTTCATTGGGGTCACGTGCATTTGTTGTTAACATGTTTCCATTATTTGAGTTTTCGAGCGATTTATTTTTCGCTCCATCATTGAAATAATACTAAATGAAACAGCAATTGGCGTCAAAATATGAGGACTCGTGTTCTAAAGATCCTTTTCTCACTATTTACAAATATAATAATTCTGCTAGTACTTGCCGTAAGATTAGAACATATGGTCTATTTATTATTATCAACAATATTCTGCCTCAATTGTGAAGATTAATTCCTCAAACATAAACTAAAATTGTAGTACTACTTTTAAATTTTTCGAAAGTGTATAAAATGCACAATTTTGTATCATTACATATTGTTAAAAGGGTTGATGGGTTTTTTCAATCTCGTTTGGTAATTATAAGTCTTAGGTTTGTTATTTCGTAAATCTTATAAGTGAAATATTCACTGATTGTTCAAGAGTGTTACCTTCTAATGTAAATATGTTTGGTTAATTTTTATTTAAATATTTTGTTTGGTTGATATTGTAATTTTCATGTGATTGTAAACAGTGTAGTTAAAGTTCAATGAACTTTTATTATGAATTTTGTAAGCATTTTGTTAATGCATAATCCCCTTTTATGTTATTTAATTTTTTAATTACATTTGTTGTGTATAAAAGAAACTTTGATTTTGTATTGTGCTGTTGGATTATATGTATGTTATGGCACATGAAATGTGAATGCTTATCCAGTACAGGAAGATTTCGAAAACAATTTACAAACTAATTATTGCATATTCAATATGAAGTATTCAAAATAAGAAGCAACACAAAGTAAAATAACAACAGTTCATCGAACATCCAGAAGTAAATGTCAAGTCCAAAATGCAATAAATAAATACCGTAAGGTGTCCAAACAACAAAGCACTGGTTACAACCACTTAGGCTTCGAGTGCCTTGTTGTCGGACCCGCAGCCTGTAATATGCCGCTGGCGACGCGGTGTCCAGGCACGCCTGTCTGGCTCGCCCTTCCATTACCGCGCACACCGCTTCCGTGCTCACTGACCCATGCACACGCGCGGGGCCATTTAAAATCCCTCATATACGTAGCAACCTTCCTTCAATTGGGTCAAATAAGGCGCAAATCGTACAGTTAGGTGCCATATTCACAGGAGATGCGTGTCTTTCCTGTTGTGCCCAGGACAGCTTATATCTCTCACCGCCCCTGGAGTCACCTCTTCTGCAAATTGAACTGCTGCTTTCTGAGGTACGGCTTCTGCGGCTGGTGTACCTTTTGCTCATTCACTGAAAATGACCCATTTCTATTCAGTATTTGAGAATTCTGTCCTTAAGCCTCTGCCTTTACAAAGTCTTGGTTTCTCGTACAGCTAAACTGCATCTTGGGCGTATCAGGTCCTGATGACGGACTTCTTGTGCTCCGTACTGATATTTTCTGCCTTTATTATCCCCGATACCCATAGCTGTTTTTCACAGACATTTTTGAGTTTTCGAAAAACTTCATTGGAAGTTATTTTAAGCACACACACTCACAAATACAATAGTTTTTACAAATTGCTGAAAATGTGCATATTAACGGCGTGAGAGATCTTTCAAAACAATTACATCTGTGTAATATTTGCAAAAACAAAAAATATCCCAAGTTGAACTTGACATCATATCAAACAGTGCAATTTGCACTATCCGTTCGAAAAAATTGAAGAAAAACTTTGGAGCCATTTTTGAGGCAATTGCGTTTGAGCGTTTCTGATAATGCGGACTTTTGAGCTAGTTTTCACAGAAAATGGTCGAGTCCTCGAGAAAGTTTACTTGACATTATTTAAAGCACATGTACTCATAATTATAATAACGTGAACAAATTGCCACTAATGTAAATATTAGCGACGTGAGAGACAGGACAAAAAAATTAAATTTGGTTTAAGTGGGATGTACGGTAGCAATGCGAAATGAATAAAACTTCTCGATAGGCGATTTTCATGGCTCAAAGTTTTGAGACGCTCTTATAATCTTTGTCCCCGCCGCATTATTATGCCAAATTACTTTCAAAGGCAAGTTTTCTCGCTTCGCTCGCTCGGATCCAAGTCACGGCGAGGCTCGGGCCTTCGGCCCTCGCGTTCACTATAAACAACCTTGAGTCTATCCACCGCATAACTACCAATTCACTTTTATAAGAAATCACTTCAGTAAGAACTTTATAAGAATGCCTCTAGTATTTAAACTGCGCAGTTGCAAACACGTGAAGATACGCGAAATGCCGGTTTGAACGACTTCCGTAAGTGGTACCGTACAATAGACTTTAGCCTTAAATTTTTTTGAAGAACAAATTTTATTTGAAGGAAAAATCGATGGATCGAACAACTCATTTAAAAGGGGTTGATGAAAGAAAAAGGTTGATAATCCCTGCCTTAAGCTGACTTTACACTTGCAAGAAAATGATGAGCAATATTCTTTCGCAAGAAAAGTTGCCAACGTAAACATTGCGGCAATAAATATTTCTGATGTTGGCAATATTTGTTGCTAGATATTCCGGTCGTAATGTAAACTCGTATGTTTCCGCCCTCGGAAAGATATTGCCGGTTGTTGCTGGGACTAGAATTGGATTGAAGTTAAGAGCAAGATATTGCTGGAAGAAGCTGGAGATGACCACGGTCCCTTTCGCTGGAAGTGCGGTTAACCATGTTACCATATCTGGGGTCTATTTGGACCCAATCATCATTAATTTGTTAATATTTTCTTGAATATTTGCAGGATAGTAACAGTCTTCTATGTATGCTTATTAAACAGGTACCAAACCATTTTCACATATTTTCCAAATTATATTAGGGAGTTATTTTTTTCGTTTCGTGAGACTGGTTTGATCTAAAGTATAGCCTGTTATTTTTCCATTCTTATTTGAAACACCGTGCCATGAATTTCAAAAATGTGTCTGATACAATCAATATTTCATTTTTCTCAAAATAACTTTCACAAACTATTATATTTCTGAAGCATTATGTATCAACAGTGGAGGTTATGTACGGTAGAGGTAGAAGCTATTCTTTATAAGAAATATTTTAAAACGAACAAATTATATGTATTTTAACCCATATCTTCCCACCGTCCTTTTAAAAGGACATGGGATATTTTTAGCTCTATTTTCGGTCAGGAAGCATTTTAATCGGTATATTTAGAGTTTTTCGTTTGTGTTGGCATTCCTGATTGATTTAGAATCCAAAGTAATGTTTTCCCTTATCTTATCTGCGATAAAGGGGCGATCGAAAATCGACCGTAGCTACCAACAATGGCACACCGGAAATTGTAAGTTGTATTTTACGTTCTAAAGCGAATTTCCTAATTCTTTTGTTACAATGTATTGTTTATACTATATTCTTTTAATATTATAAAATTGATACGTCCAGTTCGTCGTTACGATCATTGTAGAATGTCGTGAACATTACTGTTCTTTTAAAAGGACACTGGGAACGGGAGGCACCATTACTTTTATTAATTGTGTAGTCATTTATTGCAATGGAATATACTCTTCTAGGTTGACTACCGATGAAATATCGAGTATTTTGGAAGATCAGGACTTTTTCAGTGGAGGTATATTTATTTCTCCACCAGAAAATCCCCTACTTAGTGACAAAGATAGCGGCGATGAAGATGGATTCGTCACTCTAAATAATCTTTCAGGTAATCAATTACGAGCTCCTGAAAGCGACAATATAATACCTAATGTGGGGCTACAGGAAATTGATATTATTACACCTGACGATGTCCAAAATTTTCAGAATGAAAACGGAAATTTTGATACAATAGGACCGTCAGCCCATAAGAAAAGCAAACTTGATTGGAGTTCCGTGGACGTAGTTAGTGAAACAGGAGGCGCTAAGCGACAAGGCAGAGGCAAGGCTGTGAAAAATGTAGGAAATGGTCAAAGGAAGATCTCCCTTTGGTTCGAGAGAGAGAGATTGGGATTTACCTGACTTTCTTGAAGACAATCATTCTCCAGTTGAATTGTTTGAATATTTTTTTGATGAAGCTGTAATAGATATGATGTCTTTACACCAATACCTACGCTGTTCAAAAAGAAAACTCATCTTTTCGAACCACACGTGGTGAAATTCGCCTCTTTCTTGCCATTATTCTTCTGACAGGTACATTCTACAGCAGATACAGAATGTTCGGGGTAAACTCCATTGATGTGCACCATGCTGGAGTATCGTCAGTTATGTATAGAAGTCGCTTTGAGGAGTTGAAGCGGTATTGTCATGTGATAATACACAGTTGGATAAGGATGACAAGTTTTCCAAAGTAGCTCCTCTGTGGGGTGATCTGAACAAAAGATGGCTCAAATATTTCCCAAATGATTCCAATCTAAGTTTAGATGAATCGATGGTCCCTTATTACGGGCGTCGTTCAACGAAACAGCACATGCACGGGAAGCCAATTCGTTTTGGATACAAAATTTAGAGCATGTGCACTCGCCTTGGGTATCTTGTGTATGGAATACCCTACCAAGGAGCCTCAACAGGTCATGACACATTTCTGATTAGAAGGATCTGTGGTGATGACTCTAATGTCTAAGCTGCCTAGTAACTCCACTTACAGTATTTACATCGACTTTTTTACCTCCCTGAAAGTTCTTGAGGAAATGAAAGGTCTAGGTCTAGGTCATGACTGCACAGGAATCATCAGAAATGATAGGATTGAGCAGACGCCTCTTGTAGAGGTATGTGTCATGAAAAAAGTGAGAGGGGAGCATATGATTTTGTCACAGAAAAAGCCAGTGCCATTAGCCTTGTTCGCTGTAAGGACAACATTGTCACAGTTACATCTTCAAAAAAGTGTATTTTACCTCTGGGAAAGTCAAGACGCTGGTGTAGCAAAACGTAGAGTAAAATTGAGATACAGCAGCCTGCTTCTGTTGCAGATAATAATATGTATATGGGAGGGGTGGACAGATGTGACGAGAATGTTGCTGCTTTTCGATAGAAGATCAAAGAAATGGAAATAATATTTGACATATTATTGTACCAATTGAAAGACAACTTCGTTGTGGTTGGTGCTCAAAGAAAGGAAAAATGCAAATCCAGAAATGTGATATCGCTGTTCATCCAAATTGAAAACATGTTTTAATAAAAACCGAGTAATATTATCGAGAATTTACGAATAAATCTTTGCCTTTGGAAGTGTTTTAATTTATTACTACTAAAATCACTTTCCATCTCCATTTAAAATTGCATGGACCCATCTATGCCCAGTGTCCTTTTAAAAGGACATGGTGTTTCGTGAGTATTTATGGTATGACAAAGTAATAAACATTTTTTATGTGAAATGTATACCTCAAATAATAATATACTACATTATTTTTACGAATTTCAAAAAAAAAAGTATTGCGGGAAGATATGGGTTAACCGCTCTTACTGCTGTCGGTTGTGGGGATTTCTCATGGGAACGTTGCTCTTTTGAAGATTTTGAGGAAAAAAACAGTCTTGACCACAGAACAACATATAGTTGGATACTCGTTGAAAACAAAATAACAAATTACAAAAAGACAATAATATTGGAGAAAAACACAAATAAACAAAAAAATAACCATATCAAAAAACATCAAAGGAAAAATCAACTACATAATTATCATGAATCAATCTTTAAGTAGACACAAATTAGAATCATAGTAATATCTTCTGTGACAAAATGAAATTGAAATCCACCAACGTGAATAAATGAGATCTCAGATAAGATGAGAAGTGCAGATAATGTAATAACAGAGGAAGAGGCTTATGCCTTTCAGTTGACAGAGTGTCATAGTACTTTCTGTTTACGAAAATTGCAGTTAACTCTCAACATACACTGCATCAGCACACATACATCATTTCTTGCACGAAATTCTCTGAAATTACAAAAACAATCTTGTATTTTATTAAAATGGATAAATATAGTTTTTTTGAAAACAGAATACTCAACAGAAAATTCTTGAAAAGAGAAAAAAAACTATAGAAAATTACCCTTTTTTACAACATCTAATGTACAATATTCAAGCTTATTCAACTTCAACAGTTAATATCAAATATGATTTACGCAACACTTTTAATTATTTATGAATAGCTCTTATTGATTTCTGCCTTGATTAAGATGTAATACTAACTTTCAAAATGTTCCTTTTTAAAGACAAAAACTCTGCTTTCATTTCATTAACATGACAAGATTATTTCCAAAATCTGTGAGGTTCTCCCCCAAGAAAAATACATAACTTCAAGTATCTTCTGCAAAAAGCACTAAATTACTATGAATATGCCAATTGGATACTATATCAGTCTTTCACCAAGAAGGTTCATGGACAAAAAAACAATCTCTGACTAACTTGCATGCACATTACCTTAATCTGTATTTTATAGCCGATTACTTCAAAATTGTCAGTTCCTTTATGGAATACAGATAAGAGCAGCAGTTATTACTAAATAGTTCAATACTTGCCTCTTGTGGAAGCAGCAAAACCCGGCGTTTTCGCAGTTTTAGCAGATTACCACTCACAGACATGTGCCTAAGGGCGGCTCTACCTTTCCTAACTAATTTTGACTCACCATCTTTCTCACTGGCATTTTAAAAACTTCCAATATACTATCATTCATAGAGGTAGTTATTATACATCACCGTACCGGCACTTGCAAACAAAAACACACACGGCCTGCCTCTCTCTCCTCCACCGAACCTCCTACCCCACTAACTACACGGAATCATGCTCATGTTTATGCTCTGGCCTCGGTTGGCTGCGTCAGTGCGGCTATTTTCTAATAGGTGGCGTCCACGTTCACAGGCCGTCGCGCGGGCATTTTAATTACCTCGCGTGAACATCACAATGTGATTGGTCATTGTATTCTGTTCTTGAAAATCATTTTAAAATGTGTACTCACATAAAAACCATTATTTACACTCAGTATATTGCCATACACATTCGTGATTACCACTTCCAATTGTCAGTAAAGCTTGGGGCCCAAAGAGACCCCAGGTATAGTACTTTGAAATTGCAGATATGGTACGAGGCACCATATACATTTATAATATACATTGATTTAATTTTGTATTGTACATTATTTGCATTGTAATATGTGTTTTTTTTCGAAAAATTAGTATTGAAAAATGTTTAATACAATAAAAGAAGTAGTAATAAATATTCTAAACCCTCTATGGGTGAATATCGAATATTCAAATTTTGGTTCAGCTAAAGATGCCCTCCGATTATTATTTTTTAAGTTAAAAATGATTAAGGGATTAATCTAATTTAAATACATTTTAAGATTAATCTATAATCCATCAATTGTAGGTAATACTATTTTTAAACTTTTTATCGAATTAATAATTGAGCTTTTTATAAAAAGAAAATTACTTTGCTTCCACGTGAATCGAAAGCCACGAAAACATTTTGTTTCATGAAAAATATTGAGACTTCTGTACCGATATTGCACAAGCTCCCTTTTCCTTTCTTCTTAAAATCCTGTCACTCGTCCTCACTAATTGCCGGCGTTCCTTCATCTCAACACAATAAGTGCGACCGCAATTCGCATCTTCTGCCTTCTACTAGCCATGTCGGAAAGAGAAATATAACCTCAAAGTTCACGTGCCATTTTCCTCGAGACGTCCCCAAACACGGCACCAGAATATTCAAAAGTAAAACGATCCGCCAGTACTTGCCGGAAAGATCTTGCTCAGATCCTTCTGGCAATATATTCCTCATCCTTGCTCTTGCTATTGTAAAGGTAACCGCAAGAATTAGAAGCAAATTGCTGAAAGATATTGCGGAAACGTATTGCTAATGTGAGGGCAGCATTAGACCCATCTTGGTTCCGTATCATCACACCATGTTGATTGTAGCCCACGACACAATCTCAGTGCTAGTTCTAGCACCATCTCAGTGCTCTACATGTAAGCATATAGAGTATTGGCAGCACCTGAGACTGTAAGTAGCATGTCGGTGAGCTAAGAATTTAATACAAATTTACTTAAAGTGCTATGCGGCTATCGTCAGAAATTACCCCCTCGGTGTGAATTTGAAATGTCAGTGTCCAGTAGACCTGGTGTGCAGTTCTAAGAGTTATTATATTTAATATACGTACTGATATAGAGCCAGATCCTCAATTACGCGCTCAGATTGCACACAAGTGTCACACTCTTACATATTAGGACGAGGGTTTATGAAATGATTAAAGCATTGATGTGAAGCAAGAGGTGTTACGAATGCTTCCAACACTACACACTTGAATGAAAATGCTCACGTGAACTTGAAATGCACAAATATAACTTTTTAACATGAAAATACTCGCCAGTACACGCATCTTACTCAAAGCTTGTGATAGTAAATTCAAGATTTTCTAGAAAATTCTTGTTTTTTATTTTAGTTTCATAGAGCTTTGAAACTTGGGAAATATATCTTTCATGGCAAACCCATTTTAAAAATGTACACTTTTTCCGTACATTTTTGCATGTTTCTATAGTGTTTGGAGAAATTTATGCGTAATGCATGTTTGAATATTTTTATGGATACTGGTTATTTGTGCGTCTATATAGCATTTTAAGTACTTTTTATTATTTTTGCACAATTTGTTAATATTAAAATTGACACATAATTTGAATAAATAGATTTGACAATTGACACATAAATAAAATAAATATTATTCTTATTGTCTAGCAGTAGACAGTTGTCTTCGCTTTTTCTTATTATTAGAGACAAGGTTTCCATATGCAATCATTGTTAATATATGCAAGCAAATATGCACAACCAATTGATAAACATACACGGTGCAGGGTAAAAATTGACGAACCATATGTAATCAAATATTAGTTTAGTATTTTTTTTCTGATTGTCTTTTGTAACAGTGATAAGTTAACAACTTTTCTAAATTTTACCCTATCAAATCCATCCTTTCAAATTCATCCCATTAAACTTTTATCAGAAACAAATGGTTTTGAATGCAGAAAATATTTTCTACGTCACGTAATTGGTGTACACTTCAAAGATGAAATGTCAGATGTATACTTCAAAAAAGCCAATGCAAGGCCAAACTACATTTTCTGATATTTTACCAAAAATATTTTTTGTTACTATTCGAAGAAATTCCGTATCAAGAATTGAATTCTGCCCTCTATATTAATTTTTCCTTGGCATTTTTCATTAGTCTCCCAACACTTAATTCCAAAGACATTTTAATATCAATTTTTAATATAATGTATCAACTATTTACTCATCTTCAATATTTACAATCAGTAAATACTCACTGGAGTTCAGCAGATCCTTGCTGCACCAGTGACGAAAAAAGCTTCTACCCTCGACTAAGTATTGCCAGCAACTAAGACTGCAAGTAGCATGACGGTGAGCTAAGTATTTAATACAAATTTACTTATAGTGCTATGCGGCTGTAATCAGAAATACCCACTCGGTGTGAATTTGAAATGTTGTTGGTGTCCAGTAGACCTGGTGTAACGTTCTAGAGTTATTGTGTCTTTTGCTTGTTCTGTCTTCTAGAACAGTAAATGAAAATAATTAAATATTCCTTTCACTGCTATTAACTTTTGATACACTAAATTTTCAATACTGCCATTTGTGATTTAGAATTATAATGGTATATGAGACCTTATTTTCGAACAAGTGAAAAATATTAAGATATATTTTCCCATTATATGTCCAAATATAGATAGGTGAGTTAACAGTTTTAATAAATGAATTATTTACATATTTTAGCAGTCATTGATTGATGATTACATGACTTTTTCAGTGCAATAAGTTGAAATCAACTTGATAACCATCATTATTCTCGTAAATGTTTAAAAATCTTGCAAGTAAATATTCACAAGTAATAAGGGTCAATAGTTATCATAGTTTTCTTTCTAATTATCCATAAACTACTCCAAATGTTTATTTACAACTGCAAATGAATGTAATTCTGTCATATATTTAACGAGTTTAAAATCTACAAGAAACTACTTTAAAATCTATACATCGATTAAAATAGGAAGTCAAGGTCACGAGCTGTAAGAGGGGGGACACTGTCATCCAATCGCACGCGTCGTTACGACTTAAATTTCTGGTATTTCAGCTTTCGTGCTTGGATGACAGTGTCCCTATCTCGTCTCAGCTGGTGACCTTGGAAGGGACTTCTTGTTTTAATCGAAGTATATTCGAGTGCATTTTACTCCACTTCCTTCTGTCGATCTTTGCCTAGATAAACCAACACACAGGTAGAATCATCCTTTTTGCTTTTGTTCCCAGTCGTCGAATACAGAGTCAGCATCACATGTTTCAGATCCTCAGAATACTCCTCCTCTCGCATTTCATGAGCTCTGAGGAGCAGGCTAAGTCCATTCGCTCCCAAGAACTTCTTGAGGGCCCTGCCGTTGAAGAGGTGGCCCGTGCCCTTGGAAGAGTTCAAGGCGAACCCTTCCTTTGCTTCCAGCTCCTCCTCGAGCCCTTCCGTCAAGTCCGACCGCTTCAACGGCTCGTTCCACATGAGCTCCCACGCCAACGGGCTCTCCTCGTCCGGTTTGGGCAGCGGGCTGGGGATGCTGTTGATAGTGGAGACCACCGGGCACAACCATGGGGGTGGGATACCTCCGTGGCAGCAAAACACCTTCCCGCCGACCACCGCCGCCAGCGGGAGACAGTCCATGGCGGCGTTCATAGCGTGCCACACCTCCGTGCCCAGGGACTCCCCGAACCTTTCGGTGCACTCGGTGTAGAATGTCTGATGGAGCACACGGATTTCCTGACTGCCCCTTAGAAGCGCTATCTTGTGAGGAGCTTCCAGCTTCAGCGCGAAGAGGTAGGCGATCACCTCAACGCCGTGCGGCCCACGATCCACGTAATCCCCTAGAAAGAGCAAGGATGTGGGAGAGAGCGCCGGTCCAAGGTTCCAGAAGGCCTTTTCAAACAGAAGCAAGTCGGAGAAGCTGCCGTGCAGCTCCCCCAACGCGCAGACAGGCGGATGCATCTCGACCAGACGCGGCTCGTCGTTGAGCAGTAAGGTGACGCCCTCGCAGACTTTGAGTAGACTCGGCACTATGGTGGAAGGATCGACTGACCCCCAGCTGAACGCCGGTTTGGGTCCTTTGAGTGACTTCTCAGACGCCTCCCGTGCGCTCATCTCACGAGTGAAGTACTTCATGCTTCTTAACACTTCCTCTTGCGACGCGCTGTATATATTTTTAAACGCTTTTCCATAGACGCTGTCGCTAATGGGAGAAGAAGGTCTGTAGTGTGAGCTTATTTGCAGTTTGTCGATGTTAACAGCGGTTCCATCTTCTGTCAATTTGACGTAGTGAATATCTAGGTCGTAATTCTTCCATAGTTCTGATCTACTTCCCGTAGTGAGACTCGTAACTGATTCTGAACTACCGGGGAAGAAAGTTACAACTCGAGTGGCTAAAATACCGGTAACAGGAGAAGATTCTGGGATGAACTTTACGAACTTTATGTCTTCTGAAAGCGGAGGGAATGCATCCGTGATACTTGTAGTGGACCTCAATAACAAGGACGTGCCACGTAATTTTAGATTGTTAATTAAATCTAAAAATGATTCATATTCGTCGTAAAGTCTGAACCTCCTGAATACATCACTGAACACACGTCAGATGCGGACTTTAGAGCAGTTTTTTCTTTACGCGAAGTACGTCGTCCACGAGATGTTTAAATTCTTCTTTGTCTAAAACTTTGTCATTATTGCGATCGTAATGACGAAATATGTATCGACTTCGCAGTTCTCCGCTTGTTTCTTTGTGTTGTGTCTTCGGTTCCATTACAGCCATAAAATATAAAAAGTCCCCTATAAGACAGAAATCCTGTTGCATGAATATCTGCTGTATGAAATAGCTTGATGGATGCTTTTTCATCCCAACCTAGCTCCTTGACAATTTTCATGAATGCCGCAGTATTCATAAAAGTACAAGGAAAGCAGCGCATTAAGAAATGCACGTACAAGCCTATTTGCACTCTTCTTGAAAATCCAGCACTATCCAATAATCTCTGATGTGAACTGATCTTTATATCTGGAAAAATGTGTCTCTCTAATACTTCAACTATTAAATTTTGGGGATTGTCTGCTATTAACTTCCTCCAAAATCCTTCTGGATTTATAGAACTCGCGATTTGTAAAGGTCGTTGCAAACACTTGTTTTAACGCAAGACATAAAATCTAACAATTCAGGACTTCTCAGTCGCAAATAACTTTGTTGAATTTCTTCACAAGTCATCCAAAACAACTTCATTTTGTGATTTCCGAAATCTTTCTTTTTACTATCCTTGCGGATGAGAGCAGTAAACACTACGTGGTGAATATGTCCCTTACCTGGTGGTTTCCATAATCGAACTAATTTGCACAAGTTATTCACCGTCCCATCTAAAAAGAATTCATCCAATAATTCCTGAGCTAAGCTTTTCCACTGCTTGCTCATAAAGGACTTCTTAGATGGAATCCAGTATCCAGGAATACGTTCATCATTGAGAAGTAAAAACCGATCGTCCTCCGAACAGTACGGAAGAATGGACACAACATCACACAGTTCTTCAGGAGTGAAAAACATTTTTATGAAATAAAAAGGTAACTTTCACCAATTTCAAATGACACAGTACTAGTTTTGTCCTCTTGTTGGCACTACTTACAAAAACAAGCCGTTGTCATGGATATTCAGTTAATGAAGGATGTAAATTAGACTAGTGAAAAAATTTGTTCGAGGTGTCTTTCCGAAAATAGCCTTGAAATCTTATCCTACATTAACATCTTCTGACATTTTTCTTACATCATTTGTATACTTATCACTTTTGTATAAGTTTTTTCTCCTCCTCAAACGTGACACACGATTTTCGCTGTTTCTGATGTTAAATATCCTTCACACTATACTTTACTCTATCAACGTTTGATATTTTCAAAATGAAAATTATTACTAATCTGCATTTTATCAACCATTAGTATTGATCGTTTTTTTAACAGTTTCATTGTTAGTATTGTTACTTTCATTTAGAATGTAAATTCAATGTATTCCTTTATTTCGATGAAGTACCACTCTGAAAATACCTGTCTGGTTTACATATTTCTATAAGTCTTTTATTATACAATATATTCTCCGAATCGAAAAAATGAAAAAGGTGTGATTTAAATGAAAATGTCGTATTTTCTGTATTATCTTCGTTGAATTAAATTAGATATTCTAGACTTAATAAGAGATTGTTTCTTGTACAACAGGGTAAATTTCATTAAAAAATTCAAGTCGCAAAAAAAGCAACTGTAAGTGACAGAATATCTAAAACCAACTCATTTCTCCGTCTTGTAGTTTAGAGCAAAAACCACGCACGTATTTATGTCCCACCATTTCCCTGGATGAGAATCAACAGAGGAGTGGCTATTTCGGCGCCAGAAACTATCAAATAACTCTGATTTTTTAAATCAGAAAACTTTCAAAAAACTCGGATAGAACTGAAGTGAAAAATCTTTTTATTATCAGCTATTGTCAACTCTCTGTGTAAACTTTCACTCATTATTCAACTGTTTAAGAAAAGGAAATGGGTTAGGAATTTCATGCCTCAATAAATATAACAGCCCTCCACGCTGCTAACACCTTCGTCTGCAGTACGAGTCCTACACGACACCACTTCGCTCGATCGTCATGCATTTAATACAAAATACCCTAGGTCCGCGAAACCCTCGATTCAAAAAAGGAATAGTCAGACGTTCGGTATTTGTGACTTCCGCTAGTTGAGTCACAATTTAAAAGTAAAAGGCAAATTAAAGATGCCGCGAACTTGAAATCTCTAAACTATCAGTATCAATTAAGTGAAAAAGTAATAATAAAATATCCGGTTTCTCTTGGACTGGAGGAAATAGTGGCAATAAAGAGAACATTTTGTATTCCTTCTGTACATTCAGCTAGTAGAAGAAACTTAAGAGCAGTTGATAAACCTTCCTTGCAAACAAATGAAGCATTATTTATTCGGAAAGAACGAATGATATTTTTATGATCCATGGCATTAAAAATAAACTTCCAGAAAAAGTAAATTATATAAATAAACCAACAAAGCAATGATTGCAACAATATATCGTTATAACTAATCTTCGAGTATTATTAAGCAACTGTTTTCATATAAAATATTTTTACAGTTTTGATTTCCTCTGTCTACTCACCCACAAAGGATTTACATGTGAGTGAAAAAATGTTTATTCTTAATTTTATTTTTCAATTCCAAAGGATTTTTTTGAGGAAATAGGCAAAAGTAGCAAACATATCATAGCGTAATGCGATAAGTAAGGAGAACTGCAATTGGAAGTCTTAAGCAGTGCCAGACCTAGCCAAAATGCGTAATTCTGCACAGGGCGCAGTAGCAAACCCTGACATTCGTATTATAGCTCATAATGCATTGTAGCACCACAGAGCGTCTATCAAGACGAGAAATTAAACTGTTTCAATTGTCCATGGCGGAAAATGTTCTAAAAATATCAGTTCTAAATAGTAAAATCATTACTTCTAAAAATGTTAGATAATGAATTTCTAATTGCCGTACATTCTGTACTAGGACGAGTCTAGGAAAGGTTTCCTAACAAGCACCGCTGCATGTCGCGTCTCTGAGTGTCGCTGCTCCTGACGAGACTCCTGATCGTACTTGACAGGTCATGGTTAAATGACCCCAATTGAAGTCCTGTACATAGCAGCTGATTTAGTTGTTGACGGTACAACACAATCGCGGGCACTTGATGTGTGCATACGCCGTTGCGGGAACATTGGTTTAGTAGATTTTTTAACACGCCCTATTTTCGTAATCCTTGATGCCTACCCTCAGCATGAGTGTAGGGCATTTTATGCGTAAGCGCACCCATGGGCGCCCTTAAGGTGCCTGAAGATGCTCTCACTTTCTCCGCCAGACATCTCAGTTATTGATTTGCGAAATAAATAAGATCGATAAAAAGTAAGATCTCATTTGCCCTACTTATTAGAGGTGCTCAGTTCTGACTCGCGCTTACCAGGGTTCTTTTAATCTGATTTAGGTGTTATTGAGCATTAAGGATTTCCCGTCCCTTCAAACAGCAAGTGTCCCCAGCCAAGAATGAATTTGCAAATTTGGATTTTAGTATCTAGTACACTGGTCACTATACAACCGTAAAAGGCACGTATCTTAGTGAAAAACCTGAAAAGAAAATTCAGAGTCCCGGTTACACCTCCGTCTAGAAGTATAGAAAAGAATTGTGACCGCGGACACTATAACAGGAGGGAGAGGGAAGCAAACGGGAGTGGATAGGTGCAAGTAATGTTGTAGGGAAATGAGAGTACAGTAACACACTATGATTCCCAACTGGCTGTCATAGACTGGGAACTTACACTAGATTCATGACAATGACAAATCATGACAATTCATTTTCCTTGTAAACTTCCTGGGTGTGATTGCAATAAAAAATACCATGCAATTTTTTACTATGACGCTCACGGTATAACATTCAATGTTTCAATTAGCTTTTTGGGTAATATGTAAAACTATATTGAAACAATTTGTTATTAAAATTCTTATTTTCATTAATTCTCAGAATTGCTACCACATTTCCAAACTAACAAAAATGAAAGCAGTGCATAGCATACAAGGATCGTTTTCCTTAGCCAACAACTTAATTCCAAATACGATACGTATCTCCTGCTTCAATCTTCAACATTTAATAAAATAAATTTCGTTCCAAATTCATCCACTTTGCACTGAGATACCACGAACCAACGTCATCACTCCGAACCTCCGTCAGCATTTCCAAGCACCTGATACTACTCACCTTACTCAAATGACAACATTTTGAATTAAATATTTCAAAAAGTATGAAAAGAAAAACACCTTTTTCATACTTCACTCTCGAAAATTACCTTCATTTTCTCCTTGTTCCCAACCCCAGCGGTTCGGCAAATAAATTGGCACCAAAAGATCGCCGTAACATTGAGCCGGGGCTGCGATCAGCCTGCAAATTAATTACCAAGCAAGCCTCCATTAGACAGCCCTACGACAACCCCCTCTTCTGCCCGGACGTCGTTCATTACTC